>SNQJ01S0104319.1:0-29315 GCA_010110895.2 Picea sitchensis | reverse complement strand
AAAATGTTTTAATATCATAATAGTCTGGATCACTTCCGAGCAAGTGTACTCAAAGAATAAGTTTTCTCAGTGCGCCAGAGTGGGATGTTACATACACCCCCTCTTGGTCTAAACTTCGTCCCGAAGTTTCATAGTATAAATGCCGAAATAAGTGTATCATAGTATCATATGTCTATCTATCAAACAAAAATGGAAACTGTCAACGCATATCATATGCATCCTCCTAGGTCGCCGAATGCGGACTATAATTGTCCCACTAGACCTTAACCTGATCTATCGTTCGATGTTGTAACTGTCGAACACAACGATATAAGATGTGGACTAGCTCAGCCTTGAGCGCTCTCTCATCCGATGCCTGCAAGGAACTCATGTCAATCACATGTGTAGGATCACTAATATAATGTCTCAAAACAGATACATGAAAAACATTGTGCATATGCCTCAAGGAATTAGGCAAGGCTAGTTGATAGGCCACATGCCCCTTTCTCTCCACAATCTCGAAAGGTCCCACGAACCTAGGAGAGAGTTTATCTCCCTTCCCAAACTTGATCGAACTATTAGGCGGTTTGACCCGCAAGAAGACTCGATCGCCAACCTTGTAACGATGGTCGACTCTGTGTGCATCGACATAACTCTTTTATCGATCCTACGCTTCTTTAATCCTTTGTCTTATGGTTTGCATTTTCTCTTCCATTTCTTGGATCGATTATAGTCCCACCAGGACCCTATCCTCAAGGCGATCCCAACGCAAGGGCGTCCGACACGGTCACCCATAAAGAAACTCAAAGCGTGACATCTTAATGGTGCTTTGGTAACTGTTGTTGTAAGCGAACTCTACTAGTGGAAAGAATTATTCCCAACACTTTTGTTCGTCCATTACGTACATGCACAACATGTCCTCGAAGGTCTGGTTCATTCGTTCGGTCTATCCGTCAGTCTCTAGGTGATACGCAGTACTAAAGTTAAGTTGAGTTCCCAAGGCCTCTTAGAAACTCGTCCAAAATCATCCAGTAAACACCAATCCTCGATCGGATATAATCTTTTTAGGCAAGCCATGTAGCCTCACAATCTCACTGATGAAAACTCTAGCTATGTCAGGTGCCTGATGTGTCATACGCACAGGAATAAAGTGATCACTCTTCGTCAGAGTGTCTACTACTACAAAAATCAAGTCATGTCTCCTTGCTGTCAGTGGCAATCCAACAATAAAATTCATCGAAATAACTTCCCATTTCGATTCCGGAATGGCACGTGGTTGTAGTAATCCTATTGGGTGTCTATGTTCATCCTTTACCTGCTGACATTATAGACATCTGGCCACATAGTTGACTATGTCGTCTTTCATTCCCTTCCATAAGAATAAGGGTTTAAGGTATGCCCTCATCTTCGTGACTCTGGGGTGACCCATGTAAATTGCTCTATGAGCCTCACTTAGGATCAAAATCATCAACTCGTCATTTGGCGGTATGTAAATCTGACTTTTAAACCTCAATAACCCATCGCTATCAAATGAAAATCCCTCATATCGTGGTACCATCATTGTGTTTTGTCCGATAAAACCCTCGACCTCTTGGTACCAGTCATCGTCATGTTGTAAAGTTAGAATCTTTTCACGTAGATTCGTCTGAAGAGGCAACACCGAAAAGATGCGCGCTCTTCGACTCAAAGCATCCGCCACTTGGTTCATTGTTCTCTTTATGTAAGTAATCTCAAATTCGTACTCGCTAAGAAATTCCGACCAACGTCATTGTCGCGCGTTCAAGTCGCTTCGCATAAAAATGTGTTGTAGTCGACAATGATCAGTATTTAGTTCAAATTTTCATCCAACCAGGTAGTGTCTCCAAACCTTGAAGGCATATACAATGGCTAATAACTCCAAATCATGCATCGCGTAGTTCTCCTCATGCCTTCTTAGTTTCCTCGAAATGTAAGAAATCACTCATCCGTCTTGCATCAAGACTCCGCCTAAACCTTCCTTGGATGCATCAATGCATACCAAGAAGTCCGCGTCCATGTCAGGGACCTTTAGTATCGGCACTGTCATCAGCAACTCCTTAAGCCTCCGAAATGCTTCCACACATTTCTCGATCCAAACAAACTTCTTGTTTTTCTTCTGCAATTCTGTGACTGGATTTGCTCTCTTCGAAAATCCCTCGACAAACCGTCGATAGTATCCTGCTAAACCCATAAAGCTATGGATTTCCGTGAAATTCGTCAGCACAGACCATTCCATAATAGCCTTCACCTTAGCTGGATCCACGATGATACCTTCGCCAGAGATGACATGCCCTAAGTAGTGAATCCTCGATTGATAAAAAGAGCATTTGGACAATTTCCAATACAATTTTTTCTCTCACAGACACTGTAGTACCAAGAGCAAGTGATCGTCATGCTCCTCCATCGTATGAGAGTAAATCAAAATATCGTCAATGAATACTTGAACGAACTTGTCCAAGTATTCGTGGAACACCGCATTCATCAAACTCATAAATAACCCTGGGGCATTTGTCAATCCAAACAGTAAAACAATAAACTCGTAATGTCCAAATCTCGTCTTAAAGGTGGTCTTAGGGACATCATCCTCCTTGATCCGTAACCAGTGATACCCTAATCGCAAATCGATCTTGGAGAACACCATCGCACCCTTCATTTGATCGAAAAAATCATCAATTCTCGGCAAGGGATACTGGTTCTTGATCGTGGCCTTGTTCAGTTGACAGTAGTCAATGCAAAGCCTCCACGATCTTCTTTCGTATGAAAATAACCAGTGCACCCCATGGTGACACGCTAGGACGTATCAGTCCCAGGTCCAACAACTCCTTCAGTTGCATTTTTAACTCTTGTAACTTCAGGGTTGACATCCGATAAGGTGTTCTTTCTATCGATTCAGTCTCCGGTTTTAGGTCCATGGTAAATTCCAATTCCCTCTCCAGCGACATCCCAGGTAACTCCTCTAGAAACACGTCCACAAAATCTCTCACCATGGGAAGGTGTTCTATAACTTCCACTACTCCCTTCTCGTTTAATGCAAGGATCGCATAAATCTTGCACCCCTTGCGCATACTCTTTCGTAGCTGTAAGGAAGAGATGAACCTTAGGGAAACTCCCTAGTTCTGGCCTACAATCACACATCTCTGTCCCTCGTCCTCAACCAAGCTCAAATGTTTTGTCTTACAGTTGAGTATCGTCTCATGCGACTCCAACCAGTTCATACCAATCACGACATCATAAGATCCTAGGATCGTGACATACAGGTTGTCCCTTGTGACAAACTCTCCCAGGTTAAGGGCACAACCTGTAACCTTTCCTCCAACCTTTTGTTTGGCTCCYGAAGCCATCTCTACAAAGCTAAACTCTTCTTGTTTGACTGCCTTTAACTTAATCCTTTTTAGCGCTGCACCAGAAATGAAACTCTCGGTAGCACCAAGATCTATCAAAATACTAAGGGTCTGGTCAGCGACAATACCTTTTGTCTTGAGCACAGTCGACTGGTGCTCTTCCTGGCGGTTATTCACCACTACATGAATCTGATGGGCCTTGCCCATATCTCCCATGGTAGTGGGTCTGACTGATATAGACATTCTGGTCCTCTCCACAGGACAGTCGTACTGTGCTGCTGAACATGCCTAAACTGCTGCTACTACGGGMGACGTTGTTGCTGATGCTGTGGTCCCCGATAAGGTGTCCACTGCTGAGCCGGCGGTTGTCGGGGTGTAGTGAAAGTGGATCCCCTCTGGAAGCCATGATATCTCGATGTAATTCTCGCTGGTGTCTGGTGCTGCTGTGTTCCAGATGAAACCTACCCTGCTAGTCTCGCTGGAGTCCTGGTCTGACCCCCACTGATAAGCTCCTCCTCTGCTATGAGGGCCTTCTGGATGACATCGTGCAAGGTTTGGGGCATCAAAATCCTAACCTTTGCATGCAGGCTGCCATTAAGGATGAACACGAACCTGTTGACCTTAATTTTTTCAGTGTTAATGTGCGGAGCGTACCGAAGCAGCTCCATAAAACAGGCCTCGTACTCGGGTACTGTACGACCTCCCTGTCGTAAGGCATTGAACTCATTGAGCTGACACTTGATGAATTCCTCTGAAATGTACCTCTCTCAGAACCGTTCCTCGAACAGTTCCCACGACATGTCTTCGATGGCCATTTTCAGCTGTGGTAGGAGCGTCTTCCACCATAGAAGAGCGCTCCCCTTCAGTTGAAATACCACCATGCGCACCTTCATGTTGGAGGTATAATCACAAAGTGCGAAGCACATCGCCATGTTCTCCAACCATTCCTTGGTGGTGGCGTCATCCGGGGCACCAAAGAACTCAGGAAATTTGACCTTCTCGAGTTCATGGTGAATGCTACCAGTAACGACCGGTGCATGCAACAAAACTTCAGTAGGCGTCGGTGCTCTGGACTCATCTCTGTCCAAACAAATGATTAGTGCCTCGGACATGCGCTCGAAGGATGTCATCATTCCGACTACATTGCCAATTGTTATCTGCTTCTTCCTGAGAACCTGCTCGTCTCCCTGGGGGTTAGACCCCTCAGGTGTGGATGCTACTGGAGGCATCGTGCCTCCTCCCCTAGCAGCTTGTCGTCTGCCTCCGCGACATCCTCTAACCATGATTACCTACACGCACAAAATCAACTCGATTAGCAACAGTATAATCCAATCATGTCAACGAAATCCGTAGCGATCCCAAGTCGTGGGTTGAACCCGCTCTGATACTATATGTAACGAACCTCCTCGTTACGCTGACAAACCTCTTATAACAAATGGAATTTTTTTATTTTATTTTGTGTGTGTGTGTACAAGGGTAACAAGACATTATACTTTCCGCTACCACATGACGGCAAATCATGACACAAGCAATTGTGATATCAACATAAAGATCTAAGATGAACATCAACATATGCCAGTAAAGAACAACAATCAACCGACAAATAAAATGACTGAATACCTGTCCGTCCTACCCTGCAATGGTTAGGACCTCCAGGACACATAAGAAACGCTCAAGCCCAGGGTCCCATCGATTTTAACCATTTAAGGTCTTAGGGCTGGTGACTGTTCTAAGGAACATGGAGGTGTCTACGTCCTGCCTGACACAATAGACCAAGCACACAAAAGTTTACGACCCAATACAACATTCATTAAACAAGGGACTACAATCCACATTAGTCTTAAGGCCATTCCATCGTGCAACCTTAGATCATAATTTGTCATCAAGGTACCCTCTAAATTAACATTCAAGGACCTTATTGTGCAAGTCTGATCTCGACTGGTTAAACATTTAAACCAATAATTAATCCTAATTTTAATCAGAAATAATGAATAGTTAAAAATGATCATTTAAAGCGAAATTTAACATTTAGTTTATAACTATAATTCAATAAATAACACAACATTCTAAAATCATTAAACTCATTCAATGTAAAAGTTCACATTAACCTTCACTCAAGATCTAAGTTTATAATTCAATATACATTAATTATGAACCAATAATTGACTCAACAATGCATTGATCATAATCCATAATTGACGCAATATTCAAAAATCCTTTTAACGCAAGCGTATAAATTTAACATTAACATTAACTCAAAGATCTAAATTATAAATCAATATTTAGTAATTAATTAGCGCAAAGACCCAACGATTATAAATCCATAATAGATGCAATATTCTAAAATCTTTTAAGGCAAGCATTAAAAATTTACATTAATATTATGCCATAATTGGAGCAAGCCTGAATAACTTAAAAGCAATGAATAATTAAAAGAAAACAGTGCGTCATTAGAAACCTGTCATTAGCTTGAAGAAATTGACAAGATGTTTAAAATAATAAAAAAAACAATGTTAAGCATTTAAGGACAAGGCTTAAGCATTTACAAAAAGACAAGGATAAGCATTTAAAGATAAGTTGGCTCTCAAATCAATTTAGGTTGGCCATCCACATTCACTTGCTAATTTAAACCGAAAATACAACCGTCACTTGGGTCTGACAATTTGCAGAAATTAGCAAGCGTCCTTCGGAAGTAAAAACGCCCTTATCCAGAGGTAACACCTGCTAAACAGAGGTGGTGAGCCTTGCCGATTTTGGCATTAAAATTACATGCATCTTCCAAAACCTTCCTCTGCATCTGGGTCAAAATTTACACTTTCAACATGAATTCGATGCCAGAAGGTGGTTTTCATTTTCCAAAAGATGTGTAAGTACACAGGAAGGAGAGATAACGATGAMAGTTACAGGTTTTGAAATCTAGCAAGGCTCAGGCAACAATCAAGGTAAAACGTACAACTACCACTCCAACTCCTGTCGGCATTCAATTCTTATGAAGAGTTAAAGTGATGGAACGGTCAAGGTCAAGGGAGCAGGGAAAAGTAGCTTATATAGTTGTCCCTACGTGACAGACTCCTGCATCATAAGGCACATAATTATTCGAGCCCTTCAGTCGGCATAAGGAACAATCCACAGATTTGACTGTAACAAATTTAAGCAGAAAGCCATGATCTCAATGCAAATAAAGAAAATGCGTGCTGACCCCTAAGAAGGTATCAAAATCGTGTAGTGGCATCTTAAACATCAAACAGGGTTTATCCTGGCAATAGTTTAAGACAGAGTCGACTCAGGTGGATGTGGTTAGAGACTAATAAGTTTTTTTTTTTAAATGAGTTGGAAAATTTTATTTTATATTAACTCAATACGATTTTTTTTACATTAAATTATTGCAGTCAACAATTCAACTTGGGAGTAACAATACAGGTGACTCAACTCAACTATTACAGAAAGTGTCAAGTTTGAAAACTCCGGAGTATGTTTCCATTTAAAAATAAAAAGGAAACGAGGAACACTGCATTAAGGTCAATAACCAGCATTTTCAGAAGGGTAAAAGACTTGGCATTGAAAATAAGGCATTGATGAAGGCCTGGGTAAAATTTATCTACCAGGTAATGAGAACAAAGGTGAAAAATAAAAGGGACCTAACTAAATATAATGTAAAAACGAAATCGTAGGAGATCATAAAAATGAAAACGGTTTCTGTCAGAGGTTAGGCACGCTCAGCCAGGATGCACGTCGATCAACATTTCTAAAATCGACCACCTTATGGTTATTGCTAAAATGGTAAGGGAGGGACGTGGTACAACACAATAAAGTGGCCAATAAGATGCAATCCTTAGTTAACGGGCTACGTTGTGCCCAACGCTCCAGAGGAAACCCCCTGGCCACCATTATTGAAAGGAGGGATCGCTGGCAAGCACCAGATGGGATTGACAATGCCGAAAAGGTGAAAGAAAGGGGAATTCGCTGTGCAAATGCACCAGAAGGAGACTAGAAGAAAAATAAGGAGCGTGACTCATTGTAGCTTCCAGATGATCTTAGGCTATTTGATATGGATCAATTTTATTGAATCGTTGTTGGTCTGTTGGAATCCGAGGTGGAAATTGCCAACAGTACAACGCTAACCAAAATCGAACAGGGTCAAGGTTAAACATTAAGACTACAGTTTATTAAGTCAGTGTTGAATGCCAGAATAAGCATAAACGTCGACATATCAGAGGAATAATCACCATTGCAATAAAAATACAAAATCTCCATTGAAATATGAAGTTTAGAAACATCGACAAATTATAAAATCTAGATTTCCATTTGATAACATAGAATATAAATTTTTCATTTAAATTACAACATCGCTGACAGACCCAAAATATAAATCGCCAATGCAATATCTATCACTCGAGGGATGGGTTCGCTTATCAAAATTTGCAATATCTACCAGGGTTCGCTATACGAATTGTTTTCATAAAGGAAAACCACAGCTATTACACATCATTACTTACCACAGGATATCTACACACAGTAAAGATTTGAACTAAGAATTACATCGCATCCATGCATATATGACTATGGATTATAACTATAACAACAATAGTCAACGACTTGTAAAACTACACATCAAATAACTTAAATGCGGATATACAACCTCTAGGAATATACAGCCACGATGAGTAATGCAGAAGCACAAGATTTCAAACCAAGGAATAGTATAACCCCAACCAGAACGCTGACCACAAAATTTTAGGCAATCAATGAAAGGGCAAAAGCTTAAGATAGAATTCAACCATTATTACTCTGCAGAGACAAATTGCAGAGAAAAACTTATCCGGCGATCAAAAACGCACAACAAGGAACTTCGCCATCAATCACGTTCAATGTTATCAACGTATCAAAAAGCAAGACAAACCATTCAGCCGAGGACAACAATAGAGGAAGACGTTTAATGATATAGATACATAGATGAAGTATAAATTATTTTCCATCGATTACCAGATTACAACAGCAGGGTCAACGTTTTTACAACAATACAATTTTAATTACCAAAGTAAATAAATATGCATTCTACTCTACCAAATAAAGATCATACCATTGCCTTATTGCCTGCCTCGGATGACGTCCGCGCGCTCCGTGCCGCTCCCGCTCGCCGACTGTCGAGACCTCATCGATACCTCCCAGCCAATGCTAGGGGTACTCTGCTTCCACCGTAGCCCCCCGAGACGCAAAGGGGCCACACACTATCTGGATGGTATGTCTAGATCCTAGCTCACCTCGCAAGGCCGAGCTACCACTCCTATCCGAGTTGGGAAATCCCAACTCCCCACAAGTAAATCAATCAAGTCACTAATCTAGTAGCATAACGTTACTCTAACAGTGGATCCCCTACTTCCTCCTCCTTCCTCTCTTTTATAGAGTTTTAGAACTTCCAAACATTCCCTAAATCTCATGTAATTTAATTTTTAATAAAAATCTTCTAATAATTCTCCTTCGTACACGTGTCATCCATCCCCCACCTTCCTCCAATAATTATTTTCTTTAATTTAATATTTGTTTCATTTCCCTCACCCACCTAGAGTTACTCCTAAATTTACTCTTAGGTGTCCCTAGATTCCCTTACAGGTTTTAAATAATTTCCCTAAAATGAAGTTGCTAATTTAGTTCAATTTAGAAGGTTCTGAATTGCAGATTCTTTACTAAGTTGAACTCGCTTTTTACCATAAGTTCCCCCCTTTCCCTTATTATGCTACCTCCATTCCCTAGTTTCCTAAATTTTATATTTCCTTCTTTCTCCTTTTTATTAGAGCCAAAATGGTGGTTGCGCAATTTACCCTCTTTTCCTTTTACTATTAATTTAATATATTTTTACACTTTCACAAGTTAAATAATTAATTTCTTCTTTATATATATATATTTTTTATCCACTGATTTTATTTAAATTTCTTACTCTTTTCATTTTACACCAAAATTTATGAAGATCAAATTATTACTCACCTTAATTTGTTCTGCTTGCGTGACGTGCCCTTCAGGACGCAGCACGTGTTCCAAGGGTGCCACTCGCCTCTCTCCATTTTTCTCGTGTGACGTACCCTTCAGGATGCACCACGTGTTTCAAGGGTGCCACTCGCCTCTTGACTAATTGGTAGACATCAATAACCCTTGGAGTCAACACTCCGCCAGGTGAACTTGTGGGAGACTAAGGGCTTCTAAGGAATAAGGCCCCCGCCTTATTTCACGCCCCTTAGAATCATCGTGAGAAATTGTCGCAGTCTGCCCTCACGATATCGTGGGTCCTCTCGAATTAGGTAATCGTTAACCTATAGTTCAAGCCATAACGGGAGTGCTAGTAGGCTGTGGTAGGGTTGTTGTCCACACTTCTCCCTCAACCTCTCTGGTAGTTGTGTGTGGCCCCTTTACTCCATATGTGAGTCTAGTTGGCAAGCTATCGTCAGCCTACATCATCAACAATCATGTCAGACATGTCCAAATCATATCATCTAATCAAACGTACTAAAATCACAGTAAAACAATCAAACCCCAATAGCACACCCCCTGACTCGATCCAGAGTCCAAGGGTTTCGTCGATGCCTCTGCATCCTCAAGGTCAAAAACCCTGCACACTCAGTAAAACCGAGTCAATAGCACCTGTCTATGTCAATGCAGTAAAACATCATGTCATCTATCATAACGCATCATAATCAAGGACAAATGTTTTAATATCATAATAGTTCGGATCACTTGCGAGCAAGTGTCCTCAAAGAATAAGTTTTCTCAGTGCGCCAGAGCAGGATGTTACAGGGTTAAACATGAGAATTGTGTGCCTCAAATAGATATACAATCGTCCAATGTATGTAAGTAAAGTTTCTTGAGAATATAAATCTATACCCAAAATCAAATCTCTTCTTCTAAATTCTTGAGTGTAGCTTTGCACACTTTTCCCTTTATCTTGGCTAAATTTTTTCCAATCCATGATAGCTTTCTGCATGTATGCTAATGGATAAAATTTCCTTTTAATTACAACAATAAAATCATTCCAATAGGATAAAAATTTACCATGGTTTTTAATTTCCTCTTGAGTTTTGGATTCCCACCAAATGCGTGTTTCACTTTCCAATCTAAGCGAAGCAAGCTGAATTTTAGTTTCATCATCTTGGATTGTTTTTATTCTACAATACATTTCAATTTGACGAATCGAGTTATCCAATTTCTCGGCATTTACCTCTCCATTGTACATAGGCAATTAAAACATAATATCAAGGTTAAGCAAAGGAGTTTGTGGAGGAATTTTACCATTTTCTTTTGGATAATTTGGAGGTTGTTTTGAAATGGTAGAAGAAGTGGAATATGGAGGTGAAGGAGGTGGAGTATCACCATTTCCTCCATTCCCTTTTGGAGTCTTATCATCACTATCTTCATTACCTCTTGGAGTATTTGAGTTTTCACCTTGAAACCATGCATTCCTTTCTTCAAATAAAACTTTTACCATTTCTTTCATATAGTAAAACACTTTTCTAAAAGTTTCATCTTTTGAAGTAGGAATTTCGTGACTCTCCTCATGAGCCATACTTGGTGAATGCCTCCTTGAATCTTGAGGTGAATGTATGGTTCTCTTTCTTGAAATTTGAGAACTTGGATATACAAGTTTCCCTTATCCTATTGTTAGATTCAGCCTTGCAAGCATTAGAAAAAAAAACACTTGCAAACAATCAAACCTTGAAAAGCCTTTGCTCCGATACAAACTTGATCTAAAAATGAAAAAAGGATTGTGTATACAACATTTTTCAAGTGGAAAATGTATATGTCTTAGGAAATTGGATCAAGTTGCAAGAACATCAACTTAATAAGTTTTTTACTTAAAATGAACTACATAAAAGTCATAAAAAACCATAAAAAGTAAGCACATAACATAGAAAAATGATAAAGGAGTTCACCCCTCTCTTGGGCTACATCTCCTGGTCCAACTTTCAATGGATCATTTTCATTATATGATAAAATTGTTGAAATCAATGCTTTACGATACTCAGAATGCAAAATAGATGGCTCCAATAGCTCCAAAATGTCCAAAAACCCCTAGCTGGGCTATTCGTCCACCTAGTTTGGCCAACAAATGGAGAAAATACAACTCCTGGAAGTTTTCCCCAATAAATTCTTGTCTGTACTTTCCAAAACACACCTCTGTGTGAATGAACCTATCTCTGTGTGTTTTCCCATGCCTAAAATTGTCACACACGCCACTAAATGTCACATGGTTAGAGTAATTAGCGCCTTAATGGGCAGAGCACTTGGAATCATGGGCCATGTGGCTAGGTGTCGGGCTAACTCTACACACCCACCAACTAGCTCCCTCCTAGTTTTTCATGCTCCAGTCACATGGTGTGTTTCGTGTGTCCAAGGGCTGGGGTCAAGCGTTGACCTGGACACCCCGCCAAATAAACCAAAGTTTCAATTTAAATAATTTTAAACATGTATAGTGGTTAAGACATAATAGTACGCGGGTTGGTGGCCCTGCCTACACAGAGACTATGGAAGACCCAAATGTTGTGGGTTCGACCCCCGTGAAGCCTATAAAATTTTACACCATCAAACCAACAATGGGGTGCCATGTGGCGGCTCATGGCTGGCCCATGTGGCACCCTTCCATTCGTCCATGAACATGCCACGTTTCATCCAGGGATTTTTCCACATCTTAACTTCCCCAATCATCATGTTATGTCAGCACATGTTGAGTCATCCTATACTATCATATAGTCAGCTACCATGTGGCATGTACGGACTGTAGAGTCAACATTTTTTTGCATATTTGGGAAGACGGACCGAACACGATATCTCCCTCATACAAACATTTTTTGGGCCCATTCAAGTTACGTTGGGATCATGAGGACGAGATCTACATAATGAATCCATTTTTGAGCAATTTTGAACACTTTGATTTTCTAGCGTCATTTGATCCTCTGGATGAGGGCCCAAGGGGGAAATGGTTTATGGGTATTAATTCAAACCCATATTTTTGAATTTTATTATCATTTGGGGAAACCTTCTATTTATGTTTGAGTGTATGAGAGTCAAATTATTGAAGACCTATCAGAGGGTGGGTGTGAGAGTCACATCCCATAATTATTAGAGAGCATGGGACTAAAGTAAAATAAACATTGGGTAGAGTCAGCAGTCAACTATCTTGAGAAAATAGAGGAAATTTGTTTGGGGAGATTAGGAAGATTTTTACATTCACTTTTTCCATGAACAATAAGGGGAAACAATGGGTGGGGGGAATAACAATGGAACTAGAACAGGAAGATTGGGTGAATTCTAAAGTATTTTTTTAATGTTCTCGAGATGAAGATTGAAGATACAAGTTGTATAATGTTCTCGAGATGAAGATTGAAGATACAAGTTGTAATACTTGAAGAGTGAACTCCTATGGGAGTTTCACTATAAAAACAAGTATTTTTGTGGGTTGTTAGTAGTTTTCTTGTCAGTGAGTTCCCTTGAGTTCCCAACAGAGATATTCTTACTTACCTCATCTAGAGAGACCTTGATAAACGAATGAAGTGCACGATGGATTGAAAACAATGAAGGTGTACATTTTTTGAGTTGTGGAGGTCAAGATAAATAGAGTTGGAGGAAATTTGGTATAGATATAGGAAAATACCAATGGGTTGTGAGGTATTGAGTTGTGAATGGACTATGAGATGCACCATTCTTGTGTGGATTCCTAACCCGATCTCGGCGGTGACTTTCTATTGAGATTTGCAACAAAAATTCTATGGTTGAGTGGAATGTCCTTCTCAAACAGTTGGTTGCACAAACATTTAAAAAAAAATAAGTGTTTACCTATTTTTTGTATTATTTCATGAGTTCAATTGTTATGCTTAACTATGTGCATGTAAATGGTTTATTTTTTGAATGAATTAATTTAGTAGTTTCATTGATGTTCATTTTCAATTTTGTAGATGCTTTTACTTATGGGTATTAGAATATATATAAACCTATGTATAATTTGTGGCTCGTAAACCACAAGAAATGAATTAGCAAGATTTTTTTGTATTTTTAAGTGTATCTTGCATAGCGTATCCTATTTTAGTTAGATAGCTAGTTACAATTTGCTTGAAAATATTTGAGGATTGAGTGTAGTTTTTTAGTCACTGCTATGTTGCATTTGCAACCAAAAACCATAGGAGAACGTTCTTTGTCAATGGAATTGGTGACCATACTCAGGAATATTTTGTCATGTTGGGTTACTTTAGGGTTCGTGTCTTGGTTTTCTTCTGTTTTCCTGATTACTTTTTTTATTTTATTGTGGAATTCAGTCTTTTAAAAACTTGGATTTAATTTTCAGTCCTTGAATCCAATCTTTTTCTTTCCTTTTATTGAAATTATCGATGTTGTACACTCTCTTTGTAAGTACCAGAAGTATACATACATGACGTATAAGAGGAAAGAGTGTGTACATACCCGCCTTGCCTTGGTGACAGGCAAGTATATGTCCTAGAAATGGGCTTTTCTTTCCATTTTTCTTGGTGAAGGTCTTGTTCAGGTCTCTACAGGTTCTCTTTAGCTATCTTGGCTTCTGTTAGTATCTCAACTATCCCAAAATTTATTCTTTATTTATAAAATAAAAGAAAAAGAAGTTTGTTTCATGCTTTTATGGTTTTGAGTCTCTTTTTGGATCTGCTTTGTGGTGTGAGTTTTTCGAGTCTTTTAGTTTCAGTATTGTTCTCACTATCTATTATATAATATGAAATTTTTGGTTTAACAATTGTTTTGTCCTTATCATTTCCATTTCGATCTTTAAAGAAAAAATAAAAGTTACATTTATTTTTAGTTTTTGTATTTACTTTGTTTGGAAGAAATCAAACAAGAAGAGATTTTCTTTTTAAATTAGCTTCTTCATGTATTTTCTCTCTTCTTCATGAATCAAAAGGAAAAACAACAAGTCTTAGTTGTAGCATACTTTTCTTCCTCTTTCATTCATATAAATGTTAGTTGCATTTGTAGGTGTATAGGTTTCTTATTTTCTGTGAGTGGTAGTGTTACATTTTGAAAAAAAAAAGTCAAAAGTTGTGTATCTTTCAAAAGGTTTCATTCCATTTTCCATCAAAAGAAAAAGTTTCATTGCATATGTGAAAAATAAAAGAATTGCATTGAAATTTGAAAAGCTTGCATCAAGTGTTCAAAAACGTTTATTTTTCTCTTAAGGATAAGTTTTGTTTCATAAAGAAAACAAAATTCTTATAGTTTTTACTTTATGTACTATCATTAAACACCATTATGTTGCATGATCATACCTATTGTGTAACAACAACCCCTAAAATGAATGCTAAAATTAAAATTTACTCGACTTTTGTTTCTACTGTTCATCAACTATGTAACACCATGTTTTCCCCCATGATTGTAACTATGATAAGAATTCATGTATTTTGATTTATGAAGAATCTAATTACATTTATGAATAATGAAAACACACAATATAAGTAACTCGAAAGAAATCCTTGAGTACTATGCATGATACCATGAGTGGGACTAGTGAGGTGAAACTCATAAGTTTAAATGAGGAAAATAGGAAGCTTACCCGACAATCCAGCCTACACCTGCATGAATTGAATGCACTAGCTATCCAACATACCCATATTGCACTCACCCATGGGACTTGTTAATGGTGATCAGGGTCGGTGGTTGAGTAGTTATAACTTTTTTCTGGTTTTGTACTTGGAGGAAGGAAGGGTCGATTAAGACTCTATCTAGAATGATGCACATGATTTTTATCTTGGATTTGGCATCATAGCACTACGGTCTTGCTTCTAACATAATTCATCGTTGATCTCATGGAGGAGGAGAATGTTCCAGTAGGAAGAAGGAATGAGGAAGAAGGGGGTAAAGGTAGAAAAAAACACACAGAATGTGAAGAACAAGAGTTGTGTGCATGCAGAAGAGCGCAACAAATAACATGTAAAATATAAGATAGAGAGGATGCAAATGCATATAGATTAAATCCATATAGAAGTGAGTTGCAGACTCACAAATAGATGGTGAAAAGGAGGAAAAGGAACTTGTGCACATGAATTTTATCAACAAAGAATATCTAGGAAGTTTTTTTTGAAGAAAATATAAATCTCACTGAAGAGTTCAATGGTAACCCTAGAGAGAGAGGGCCCATATCTAGACTAGAAAAATAGAGGACCATGACTTGGTGCTTACTGGGATGAAACTGACACTAGTAAGGGGAGGTGACCAAAGGACTATGCAACAAACAAGGGGCTCCCTTATGAAAAGGAAATTCAATTGGGAAGGTGTATGATAAACTCATGGAGGTACTGAGCTTAGTGGAAAGAGGGAAACTTCTATTGTTGGAAGTGGTAATATCCTCAAGAATAAAAAAAATTATTTTTGAATAATTTCCATTTATAGAAATTCATATTTAGTGTTAATAATACATTTAACTGTTATTCTATTGAGCAAGAGTTTAACTTGCCAATTGTCCTCTTTTGATGGATAGATGTAAAAATATAAATATTTTAATTTATTTAATGCATGAAAGAGATGGAACAACCAGGTTAAAAATAGTTGGCTATGACTCCATAAGAGTTGGACTATGACTCATCAGACTCTAAAATATTTACATAATATAAGAGACATACAGGTAAAAAATTCAAATGTTGGGTCATTGTACTTTTTGATGTTTCAGTTTGGAATTTTCACTATAACTTGTTTTCTCAAACTCTTCAAACTATGAAATTTTAATAGAATAGAGGAGACATACAAAAGTACCAAATGTAAATAGTTTCAAATGATTGTTCTTTGTACTTCCTAAGATACACTTTTTGTAATTTAGGGTTTCTAAATGGTCCTAAGATGAGTTTGAAATGGGTTAGTTTGAAATTTACTCTATAACTTCTTTACTAGGATTCTTCATACTATGAAATTTATAAAGAAAAAAAGGAGACATATTGAAGTACCTAGGTAAACATTTTAGAATCAGATTGGTAAAATTATATACATGAGATGTTGTACAAATTTTCTCTTGGGAAGATCCCAAAAACATCAATATTTGTAAAAGTTTCCATTTGGAAATGCAAATTTTGGTTAGGCATGGTAAAGGAAGAAATATTGAGGAGAACTCATGAAGGAATAATCAATGACTAGACCTAGTACTAAAGACATAAGTATTTGGTGAAGGTATAAGTTGTTAATAACGAGATTAGATATACAAATATAATCACCAAAAATACTAAATACACAATAGATCCACATAGAAATATAGAGGATCCACAATTTTATTATAAGAAAACCCTTGAGGTAGGGGAACACCATACAATGGATCCTATTATGGAAATGATCCTCTCCTCTTCACTTTCCTTTTCGAGGGGCCATCCTCCTATTGAGCTACCACTACAAATACAATACTTATCTTCATATCTCATTACATTGCTTGAACCCCTTTATATAGTCCTACCAACCACCTAAGAACATTCTAGAGGAAGAACCTTCTAGAAGCAGAACCTTCTAAGAAGTCATCTTAGATTTATTATATCTAACTAGCACAGTGAGACTTATTTAATACTATAGAATACCCATAGAGTAATATAGAAAAGCCACACTTTTATTATAAGAAAACCCTTGAGGTAGGGCAACACCATACAATGGATCCTATTATGGAAGGGATCCTCTCTTGTTCACTTGCCTCTTCAAGGGATCATACTCTTATTGAGATACCACTTGAAATACAATACTTGTATTCATATCTCATTACATTGCTTGAACCCCTTTGTATAGTGCTACCAACCACCTAAAAACATTCTAGAGGAAGAACCTTCTAAACTCAGAGCCTTCTAAGAAGTCCTCTTAAATTTATTATATCTAACTACCATACACAATATATCCACAGAGCAATATGGAAGGGCCACACTTTTATTATAAGAAAACCCTTGAGTTGGGGAAACACCATACAATGGATCCTATTATGGAATTTCACTTGCCTCTTTGAGGAGGTATCCTCCTATTGAGTTATCGCTCCAAATACAATAATTCTCTTCATATCCCATTACATTTCTTGAACCCCTTTATATATTGCTTCCAACCACCTAAGAACATTCTAGAGGAAGAACCTTCTAGAAGAATAACCTTCTAAGAAGTATTCTTACATTTATTATATCTAACTACCGTAGTGGGCCTTATTTAATACTATAGTGGACATAGTCCACCTTACATTGAATGGCCTCTACGATTTTAAATATGGACCCTCTGGGGCCCCCAATACCCTCTCTATCTACCTAAAATTGCATCCCCCTTATGAAAGCATCGTCCTCAACGCTTGCTATGAGGGTGTACAACCATATACAAGGGTCCCATGGATAAGTGTGGACCGTATTGCTGAGAAAGACTATAGAATGGGGGTCCCATGTTGAAATAATATCCACTATGTTCAATTAGTTCAACCATCATTGTAAACCAAGGTATCATGTCCAAGTTCTCATATGAACTCTACACGGAAGATATCAGAAGCTAAAAATAAACTAAAAATGATGTTCCAAAGACCGACACTTGTCGTGTACATCCAAATAAGAATATCCATCCACATAGTGGTAAATAAGGAGTAATAACACTGTAGAATATGTAGGATGGACACTCGTAATCATAATGGGATCATTTTTTGTCACATTGATATTCTCTACATAAGGTGGAGTAGAGTCATCAAAAAAACATGAAAGTGGTTGTCATCCGAGAAATGACAATAATCCATATACAAATCAACACAATCGGCCTCAAAATCATACCAAACATATACTTCTCAAGTATATTCATCCCTCATGTCCTCCATAATATATCTCTCATGTATGCTATGAAATGACCTTTGAACATTGTGACAACTTTTCCTGACAGCTTGTAGACCCTCTTGGAGATGGTACTCAAGGGTTTAAATCTTCTGTCTAATTTCCATGAGAAGTCAAATATTCATTTTAAATACCACATATAATATACCAAAATACATTTCTTAAAATTATCTATCCAATGACACTGATCTCAATCTAGGAACTCTAGGAAAAATTATAAGTTATGCAGTCTCGTCGCGGTCATGAAAAAATCACCCAAAATGATTGATTTTAAATCAACGATATCTTCTAGATGATTTGTTTTTTTAAATTGGGTGAAATTCTTAGAGGAAATCAAATATGTAATTTTTTTTATTTAATTTTTCCTCCTAGTGTTACATAAATAAAATAAATCTCGTCGTCGTCCACTGAAAAAACTCTAAAAAAATGCAGATTTTAAAATGTCGATATCCTGACCTCTCGGACTCCATTTCGAACGATTTGCTTTTTCAAATAGGGTTTTTTTCTGAGAGAAAATCATATATATAAATTGTTTCTGCAAATTTTGCACATAAATATATGAAAATTAACCATAATTTTGCATCCCTCTTTTTCTTCTCCGAAAAAATATGTAAAAAAAATATAAAAAAATTGCCCACACTTCTTGCCAAAGAAAGTTGTGTAATACCACTTGTTAATAAGCATAGTATATCTACAAATATACTCACCAAAAATATTGAATACGCAATAGATCCACATAGCAATATATAAGAGCCGCACTTTTACAATGGATCCTATTATGGAAGGGATCCTCTCTTGTTCAGTTGCCTCTTCGAGGGGGAATCCTTCTATTGATCCACAGCTCCAAATACAATACTTATATTCATATATCATTCTAGAGGAAGAACCTTCTAGAACATACCAACCACCTAAGAACATTCTAGAGAAAGAACCTTCTAGAAGAATAACCTTCTAAGAAGTCCTCTTACATTTATTATATCTAACTACCATAATGAGATTTGTTTAAGACTATAGTGGACCTAGCCCACCTTAAATTAAATGGCCTCTACTATTATAACTATGGTCCCTCCGCCGTCACACTACCTCTCTAGTCACCTAACAAACGTAGAAATATGACTCAGTGAAGGTTTGTGCAAGTCGCACAAAGATGTTGGTGTCTCCTACAAAAATGGTGCTTAGGAGTGGCGATTGGTGTCGTGTTGCTGAGATAAGAGATCGATGTCTCTTGCTAAGTTAGTTCTTAGTGGTGGGGATTAGTGTATCTAGTATATTGGTGTCTATGAATATTTGTAAGAGTAGGTTGGTTCTTAATAAGATTTGTACAAGTTGGTATTGAGTTCTCAAGTAGGCTCGTTCTTGTAAGAATATGTTGGTCCCTACAAAAAATTATAAAGAGAATTTTTGTGGTTTTCTATTTCAACATAAATATTTTGTTATATGTTCTACAATTAATAGATCTCATATGTGATTGTTTTCTTATTGTTGATTCAAATGTTTGAAAAAGTAAAAGATTATCTTACACTTATTCACCCCCAACTATAAGTATAAGTGTGTGCTAAAAAAAAACCCTATTAAGATAAATATATGTATATTATTTTGATTTATGGAACATATAAAAAATATAAACTTATATATATGCCCCTAGTTAGTCTTGGAATGAATTAACTCTGTATATCTCCACATAATGCCTAAAATTTCAATCTTGAAAAATATACATTTTTTTATGTTGATACATGTTCTTGAAATAATTTTTAGTTGAACATCTCTATATATTTATACCTATATCCATATTTCCTTTTATTGCACAAAATTTTTGAGAGAAACAAAATTACTTACTTGTTCTAGTATTTGTATATTAGGTTTCTTGTGTATGATGTAACTAAAACAATTTTCAAAATAACATGATTATCTCTAAAATTCAGCTACCCTTCTCTCTACAATATCTACATTGTCTTCGTAGATATACTGATGTTACTCTACTCTATACTATATGATTCCTCTTGAAAAAAATATTAAGTCCTTGTTATTCACCTCTAGCTATGTCTCTCTACATATATCTCCTCCGACCCAAACCAATGTTTTGTCTAGAAAGTGTTGTGATCGACAACGCCTCAATAGATACTGTGGTTGATATTTTTATGGCCAAACAAATACATTTTTTGTTCTCGTATATATACTCAATAAATCATATAATTGAATTTGTAAACTTTTCCTTCTTTGTTATTAGCTTCATAAATATTTTGAAAATAAAATCATGAAATATTTCAATATGCATAAAAATCAATTTCTTATGTTATATTCTTATTTCATCATTTTCTTCATTGTTTAGCCTACAAATTTATGTATGGTGGATAATTTGAAAACCTAGTGACATGTTCCTGAAGTGGTTGAATTGTGATACCTCCGCTCAAATGTTTAATTAAAAGACTCCTTTTATAACCAATGTTGTCCCTTCGATTCAATGAACATCAATGATTATTTTGTTTCAACGTTTTCTTCCTTCTTTATTGTTATCGACCAATGGTTATGATTCACACATTTGTGGCTCTTTACCTTTTATGAATCCAGTTTTCATTAAATAGGATGAGTGATCATTCCAATTTAATCTTCAACAATCACAAACAAAACCCAATATTCAATTTTTTTCCTTTTCACTCTCACCCTCTTTGAATTCTCAAGCTAGATAAATGGATGTTTCATGTTACAGTCTCACAAGGTTAATATTTATCTAATACCATGTTATGTACAAATCACATATGATTAATTATATGGACTGAACACCACTCACATAGCATATATCATTTATTATCATGAAGTCATTTAATACATTGACATTGATCCTCTTTTATAGAATTCATAAGTGGTTGGATAAACTAACTACCAAGTATAAAAGGGTAAAACATTTCTGATTCCTTATCTATTTTTCTATAGAATTGTCTAAAGTGATTTTTTGAAAATAATTATAGTAATGAGTCAGGTATAAAAAGGTAAAATTGGTATAAAAGGGTAAAATTGTTAATTTGAGAGAGCCATAATTTCCATCCCAGAGCTCATAATTGAGCAAGAGAGTAGTCCATCTAAATATATTGAATAGTATAATCATCATATCTGTAACATCCCACTCTGGCGCACTGAGCGAACTTATTCTTTGAGGACACTTGCTCGCAAGTGATCCAGATTTTTCTGCTATTAAAACTTTTGATTTTGATTATGAGGTGTTATGGGTTGATGACATGTTGTTTTACTACATTGACATAGACAACTTCTATTGACTCGGTTTACTGGGCATGCAGGATTTTGGACCTCGAGGATGCAGAGGCATCAATGGAACCCCTTGGACTCTAGATCAAGTCAGGGAGTGTACCATTGGGGTTCGATTGTTTTACTGTGATATTAGTGCATCTAATTAGATGATATGATATGGATATGTTATGACATGATTTATTGATGATGTAGGCAAACGATAGCTTGCCGACCAGACTCACATGTGGAGTAAAGGGGTCACTCACGACTACCAGAGATGTTGAGGGAGAGGTCTGGACAACAGTCCTGCCACAGCCTACTAGCACTCCCATCATGGCTCGAACTGTAGGTTAACATTTACCTAGTTCGAGACGACCCACGATGTCGTGAGGGTAGACTGCGACAATCTCTCATGATGATTTTAAGGGGTGCGCAATAAGGCGGGGGCCTTATTCCTTAGAGGCCCTTAGTCTCTGACAAGTTCACCTATGGGAATTATTGACTCCATGCGTTGTTGATGTCTACCAAGTCAATCAAGAGGTGAGTGGCACCCTTGGAGCACGTGGTGCATGTTGAAGGGCACATCGCACGAGAAAAATGGAGAGAGGCAAGTGGCACCCTTGGAGCACGTAGTGCGTCCTGAAGGGCACGTCATGTTGTTTTGATAAATGAATGAACCTGGACGGCCTTAAGATGAACAATGTGATAAGAATTTTTAAAAACTCTTTCCCTAATAAAATGTCGCCCATCACAAAAATTGAGGTCTANAAGAGTATAATCTTCGTTAAATCTTGTAACACAGAGGGAGTAAGAAATTTAATTTATCCAAGAAAAAAAAAAAACTGTTGGAATAAAAAAAAACAAAAAAAAAGGAATTAATTGTTTTGTCTTTTTGATAATTTAAAATATACTAATTAAATGAGAAAAGGGAAAAAGGGTTAATTTCCACACCTACGTTTTTCAGTTCTAATTAAAAAGGGGAAAGAGGGAAAATCTAAAATATTAGGAAACTAGGAAAAGAGGTAAGCACAAAAAAGGAAAAAGGGAACCTAAGGAAAAAAGTGGAAAGTCAAACTTAGTAAAGTATCTGCCATTTAAGAGATTTTTAATGTAAACTGAACTAGCAATTTAATGGTCGGGAAAGTCATTAAAACCTGTAAGAGAATTTGCGGACACCTAGGAGTGATTCTAGGAGTAACTCTAGGTGGGTGAGGGAAATGAAGATAATTAATTAATTAAAGAAATTAATTTATGGAGGAATGAAGGGGATGGGTGACACTTGTATAGGGAGGAATTTTTAGGAATTAAATTTTAAAAACTTAGCTAAACAAGATTTTAGGAAAGTAAGGAACCATGAAACTCTATATAATGAAGGGAGGAGATGGAGGTTGGATCTCTTCTATTTTGGGTAACGTTACGCTGCAAAAATATCTACTTGACTGACTTAACTTGTGGGAGTTGGGATACCCAGTTCAGTGAGGAGTGGTAGCTCGGCCTTGCGAGGCGAGCTGAGAGCTAGTCGAAATCTATGGATAGTGAGTGTGTGGCCCCTTTGCGACTCGGGGGCTAAGGGGGAAGAAGAGTACTCCTAGAATTGGCTGGGAGGTACTGGTGAAGTCTCGACGATCGACATGCGGGATTTGCAAGGAGCACGTGGGACGTCCACTCCGAATAGGAAACGGTATGATTTCTTCATTTTGTATGGTAAATTGTTTTAGAACTTATGTTGAATCTACATTTTTACTTGGGTAAGCGAACTGATTGTCTAGATGGTTTTCTGAAAATTTTTTACCCTAGCTCGATGATAGATTCACTCCCATGGCTTAATTTCCCCACACATCTTGACCATCTTGTTGTGTTGATTGTGACCTTCGTGGATGTTTAGACTTCGTCCCTAGCTCACCAGTGCTTGCCTGAGTAGTCGTCCAGGAGGCTGATCTACGGTCGTCGCCTTAGCGTTAAAAGACCTATGGATCTCAACGCCCTGCTTTTTTGTACGAGGATGTTGAGCGAAGGACAAACCTATTAGATGGCTACCCTTGATGTTTGTCCCTGGATGATTTTGGATTCCGCCATCTGGAAACGACCTTTGCGTGTGGATTATCTGGTGTCCTAGTTGGTTTTCTCTATTCCTTGACTGACAGAAACCCTGACAATCATTCCACGACCTTTCCCATTGGATCCTTATGTTCTCTTACTGTTGTCTATGTTGTATTGGGGTTATAGCATTGGAAGCATGAATTGATTTCTGGTCTGCAAAGTTTTGGGTATTCTGGCAATGAAAAAAAAAACAAATTGTTTTCGAGTCTGCATTTTTATAATGGTATCCTGGAAATGGAAAAACGTTCTTATTTGTTATTCATGTATGCACTGTATTGGTACTCTGGCAATGGGAAGAACTATTGATTTCCTATATGCATTTTATATTGGTGTTCGGGAGTTGAAAAACGTTTTTTTGTATTCCTGTCTGCATTGTATCGGTACTTTGGCAATGGGAAGAACGTTTGATTGCCTATCTGTTTTTATATTGGTGTCCGGGAGATGAAAAACGTTTTTTTTGTATTTCTGTCTGCATTGTATTGGTACTCTGTCAATGAGAAGAACGTTTGATTTCCTATCTTCATTTTATATTGGTGTTCGGGAGATGAAAAACGTTTTTTGTATTCCTATCTGCATTGTTTTGGTACTTTGGCAATGGGAAGAACGTTTGATTTCCTATCTGCATTTTACATTGGTGTCCGGGAGATGAAATTTTTTTTTTTTGTATTCCTGTATTCATTGTGTTGGTACTCTGGCAATGGGAAGAACGTTTGATTTCCTATCTGCTTTTTATAATTGTGTCCAAGAAATGAAAAATGTTTTTGTATTACTGTCTGCATTGTATTGGTATCCTGGAATGGGAAAAACGATTTGATTTCCTGTCTGCATATTATATTGAGTCCGGGAAATGAAAAAAAAAATGTTTTGTATTATTGTCTGCATTGTATTGGTATCCTGGAATGGGAAAAACGATTTGATTTCCTGTCTGCATTTTATATTTTTGTCCGGGAAATGAAAAACGTTTTTGTATTCCTGTGTGTGTGGCATTGGTATCCTGGCAATGGAAAACAAATTCATTTCCATGTCCGTTTTTTTCCATTTATTTTCCCTTTTAAATGATGATGGAAACATGGAGTTCCTTCTAGTGTGTTTTGGGCACATCATTCTACAAATTTAAAATACAGATAGCCATGAATGTCCTTCTGGTGTGTCCCTGTACATGTTTTTCCATTTTAAATTGAGATTGTGATTGTTGTTTAAATGCTCATGAATTTTCCATTCAAAACATGACTGAGATTGATGTTTAAATGCTCACGATTTTTCCATCCAAAATGTGACTGAGTTGTTGTTTAATTGCCCATGATTTTTGCCCTTAAAATGTGAAGAGATTGCTGTTAAAATTACCCACAATTTTTCTTTTAAAGATTGAATTAGATTGTTGTTTAAATACCCACGATTGTGCCTTTAGAATGTTGTCGGAGCTTGGTATAATTACCCATGATTTTTTCCTTTTGAATGTTTCTAGAGCTTGTTGTGATTACCCATGATTTTTGCCTTTATAATGTTGACTAACCTTGTTGGATTGACCACGAATTTACCAGAACAATTTCTACAGTTAATTGGCTTGTTAATTGCAATGTTAAATGCTATATTAATTACCTTACTAAATCCCAGAACAATTGCTACAGCACTGTGAATGGTCAGCAGATTCCTACTTATTGATTAAATGCCGCAACGAGTTAAATGGTTAACGATTATGTAAATTACCTTGTTTTGGTGCTATTAATCGATATGTTAACCGTCATATAAATTGATTCGCTACTGTTATATTAATTTTTATGTTAATTAACATGATAATTGCCTTGTTAGTGCTATAATACTTGTTATGAAAATAGTCATGCAAACTACCCTATTATTGCTCAATTAATTGATTATGTTAATCATTATGTTAAATGCCTTGTTAACTGCTGTAATAAATTGTTATGTAACAGATATGTAATTACCTTGTTGATTTGCTAGAACAATGTTATTAGCTAGCAGTTTCCTCCTCAATGATAATAAACAACTATCGTGGTTAGTTCAGTCGTTATAGCTAGACTAATGTTGAGGTTTAATTGTTCATAATTGCAAATGGTAGAATTCCACTTTAAGAATGTTAATGTTGTTATTCAAGTTTATGGCTAGTTGGATGGGGATTCAAATTAATATAGAATTGTCCATTTAGGTTGTAATAAATATTAAAATTAGTATGATCAGTAAAGACTAGATTGAAAATTTTAGACATGTTAAATTAGATATGTAATTGATGTTAGTTGGATTTATAGTTATCGCCTAATTGGTAACTTAGACTCTCTAAATTTGAGTCGTAATTCATGTTAAGTTCGTTTGGTAACTCGTTGACTAAGGGAATTTAGACTGGTTAATTGATCTGTAATTAATGCCAATTTAAATCATAGATATTTACCATTTAGCCTTGATTAATGGTTGGGTTGTTGACGAAGTCATTTTTAGCTTGTGCTTCCCGTTGGGGGTGTTGTTGTTCATTTTAATTAATGTTTCTACTTGGTTTTGTAAACATTTAATGTGCTTGGTTTTCTCATTGTAAGGGCTCTAGTTACTTGTGTAATTAATTTTGGGTGTGTGGGGTTGTTACAATGATTGTCCTTAGCTTAGTAGGCTTGGTCTACTTGTGTCAGGCGGGATGTAGACACCTCCTTCTTCCTCAGAACAGTTGCCATCCTTGAGACCTTAAATGGTCAAAATCGATGGGAACCTAGGCTTGAGCGTTGCTTATGTGTCCTAGAGCTCCTAACCATTGCAGGGTAGGACGGGCGGGTAGTCATTCTTATTCTTCGTCGGTTGAATGTTGTACATTTCTTCTAGGTGCTTGATGTGCTTTTATGTTAAGACGTTATGTTGTTGATACGTGAGTTTCATGCATTGTGTTCATCGTCATGTTGTGATGTTGAGTATAACGTCATTATTACCTTCCTACACACACAAAAAAAAATAAAAATTAAGGGTGCTTTTACCAGTTGTACATTGTAGGAGTTCTAACAGATGGGGATGTTTCATATGGTATCAGAGCAGGTTCGAACCACGACTTGGGATCGCTACAATTTTTTTTTATATGATTTGATTATAAGGTTACTAATTGAGTTGAATTGTATTCGTACACGTAATCATGATTAGAGGACGCCGCGGAAGCAGACGATGGGGTGTTAGGGGAGGAGGCGTGACGCCTCGAGTAGCACCCACGCCCAAGGGATATAACCCCCAGGGAGATAAGCAGGTTGTCGGATAGGAGAAGATAGCAGTTGGTGATGTGGTCGTAATGATTACATCTTTGCAGTGCATGTTTGAGGCATTGATCAGTCATTTGGACAGAGATGAGGCCAGGGCGCCGACACCCCCTGAGGTTCCTTCATGCACTCCGGTTGGTACTGGTAGCTTTCACTGTGAACTCGAGAAGGTCAAATTTCCCAAGTTCTTTGGTTCCCCAGACGTCGCATCCACCGAGGCATGATTGGAGAATATGGTGATGTGCTTTGCACTTTGCGATTATACCTCCAACATGAAGGTCTGCATGGCGGTCTTCCAATTGAAAGGAAGTGCTCTTCTATGGTGGAAGACGCTCCTATTGCAACTGGACATGGCCATCGAAGACATGTCATGGGAACTATTCAAGGAACGGTTTCGAGAGAGATACCTTTCAGAGGAATTCATTGAGCGTCAACTCAATGAGTTCAATGCCTTACAACAAAGCGGTCGTACGATGCCCGAGTACGAGGCCCATTTTATAGAGTTTCTTCGGTATGCTCCACATCTTAACACTGAGAAACTTAAGGTCAACAGGTTCGTGTTCAACCTTAATGGCAACATACGTGCAAAGGTTAGTATTTTGATGCCTCAAACCTTGCATGATGTTTTCCAGAAATCTCTCATAGCGGAGGAGGCGCGTATCAGCGAGGGTTAGAGTAGGACTCCAGCGAGACCAACATGGTAGGTGTCATATGGTGCACAACAACATCAGACACCATCCAGACATACGCCGCGATATCATGGATTCCATAGGGGATCCACTTTCACTACACCTCAATGACCGACACCTCAGCAGTGGACACCTTATCAGGCACCACAACATCAGCAGCAACATCGACCGCAATAGCAACAGTTTAGTCTTGTTCAGCAGAATAGACTAGGATTCTAGGCTGGAGGGCCATCACCTTCTACTTTGGGTACCAAGACTACTGGGCCGAAGAAGGGGTGGTGTACATGTGGGGAGCCACACTACCAGCGTGACTGCTCGATGGAGAGGACTAGAGCATCTGGATCATCCGGATCCAAGACCGTGGGAGATATGGGCAAGGCCCATCAAATTCATGCAGCGGTGAATAACCGCCAGATAAAGCATCAATCGACTGTGCTCGAGACGACAGGAACCATCGCTGACCAGGCCGTTAGTATTTTGATAGATCCTGGTGCTACCGAGAGTTTCATTTCTGGTGCAACGCTAAAAAGGATTAAGGTAAAGGCAGTCGAACAGGACAAGTTTAGATTTGTAGAGATGGCTTCCGGAGCCAAACAAAAGGTTGGAGGAAAGGTTACAGGTTGTACCCTTAACCTGGGAGAGTTTGTCATGAGGGCCACCCTGTACATCACGATCTTAGGATCTTATGACGTCATGATTGGTATGGATTGGTTGGAATCGCATGAGGCGATTATGAACTGTAAGATGAAATGATTGAGCTTGGTCTATGATGAGGGACAGAGACATGTGATTGTAGGCCAGAACCAGGGAGTCTCCCTGAGGTTCATTTCTTTCTACCAATTTCAAAAGAGCATGTGCAAGGGGTGGAAGATTTATGTGATCCTTGTGTTAAACGAGAAGGGAGTAGCGGAAGGTCTAGAAAACCTTCCGGTAGTGAGAGAGTTTGTGGACGTATTTCTGGAGGAGTTACCTGGGATTCCGCTGAAGAGGGAATTGGAGTTTACTATAGACCTAAAACCTGGAATAGAACCGATAGCTAGAATGACTTATCGGATGTCAACCCTAGAGTTAAAAGAGTTAAGAATTCAACTGAAGTAATTGCTGGACCTGGGACTAATACGTCCTAGTCTGTCACCATGGGGTGCATCTATTATTTTCATATGAAAGAAGGATGGGTCATGGAGGCTCTGCATTGACTACCATCAATTGAACAAGGACATGATCACGAATCAATATATGTTGCCAAGGATTGATGATCTATTCGATCAATGAGGGGTGCGATGGTGTTCTCAAAGTTCTATTTGTGATCAGGGTATCACCGGTTATGGATTAAGGAAGATCACGTCCCTAAGACCACCTTTAAGACGAGGTTTGGACATTATGAGTTTACTATTTTACCATTTGGACTGACAAATGCCCCAGGGGCATTTATGAGTTTGATGAATGGGGTGTTCCGCGAGTACTTGGAAAAGTTTGTTCATGTAGTAACCCGATTTTCAATTAACGTTATATTTCTAACTAATTACTTAATTTCTAATTTCTATGAGCTCTTCAAGAAGTAAACTTTTCATAATTTACAATTTATCTCAACACTTACGTTGTATTCGGTAAAACCATTCATGACTTTGAATTTACATACCTCACTCTGATGCTATCCGCAGCCGCTTGCTCCCTTCGCTTGAACCTGCTCCTTAGGACACCCTAAAACCAGCCACCCTATCGACAAGTACGCCTATCCCTAGGACATCAATGGACGTCCTAGCCCTCCGAGCCCAAAACCTCCTCAGCCCCGGTGCACTGTAAATCCCACTGTAAACTAACTCTATCCCAATACTCCAGGTTCACCTCTCCCTTAGAATGCATGAATGAAAATCCCCCTTCTCCATA
>SNQJ01S0104318.1:13089-26677 GCA_010110895.2 Picea sitchensis | reverse complement strand
CACAAACTAGGTAGATCACTCAGACTACATATCTTTCGGTTTTAAAATGGCTTAGCCCAAGAATGACTTTAAGTTGATGTTAAAACACAATCATAGATTCTCCTACCATGAATTTGATTATCATTGCATGGAAAGTGAAATCTACAATGAAACCAAACATATAGAATATAATATGTAAGTATCTATAAGAAATTTTTAGGGTATATAAACTATAAAAAAACAAGATTTCCCTTACTCAAAATATAAGGGGCATGTCGATCCATTCAATCAACTCCATGAAAGATGCAATCAACATGATCGAGCACCTAAGAAGGACCAATGATGTTCAAAAAAAAATAGCAAAAAGAGTAGTACTAAAAATCAAACACATGTACAAGTGTTAAATGTCTTTTGTAGACACGTCACTCCTAATATTGGTAGGAATATTGGTACAGTTAGGAAGCTTCATCCCATATATTTGTATGAGATGGGAATACTGACATGAAAGTAAAGTTGGAGCACCCCAACTATTGTATATATTATAGGTGACATGAAGATAGAATAGGAAAGTAAAGTTGGAGCACCCCAAATATTGTATATATTATAGGTGACATGAAGATAGAATAGGACACTGGATTAGAAACAATTAGAATGAATATTTTGACACCTATTGGAGGACTAGAAAGAGACAATGAAAAGCCATCTACAATGTTATTAGCATTCAATTATGAATGACATAAAATTCCATTCAAACCATCCTAATTATACGTATAGGCCCCTTTTGTCTTTCTTTGAGTTTGGATAGATATATAATTCTTGCATGTAGAAAGGAGAAAATATGACCTTTGGGAACCGGTATCTTTTTTTTTCTATCTAGAGTTAATTCAAAGGATGAAAAAGTATTTTGTGTTGGAAATTGCATCACAACTCCATGAAAAACTCCAATTAGGACATTATTGAGAAAAAAAATAGTATGATTTTTCATATTTATGAACCGTGAAGAGTGAAGTCAAGACCACATACATAACATATATAAAATGAAGTTAAATCCCAGATTGTCAATGAAGAACGAAATAACCAAAGGTATAGAGCCATGAGGTACATAATGAATTTGGATAATTTACACAAGAACATGAAAGGAATTAAATAGAGTTGAGGGAAAACATCGACATTAATCCATAAGATTTAAAGGGTTCTTGTCTATCGATTTACTGGGCACGAAAAAATGGAAAATCTAGAGGATGATTTTCAAGCATGATGGCCACTCCACAAGAATTCGATTACTATTATTTAAGGTGGACATGATCACATAGAAATAAAAATTTGAAGGTAATTTCCAAAGACTCGATCTTACCAGTTCAATGAAGTTAAATAAATGTGACCTCTCTATCGAACGATGGAACCTTGCCCAAAGAGAGGGAATAGAGTTCCCAAATGAGAACACGGTCCACTAAAATAGCCATGAACAATTTTTTTCCTAACCTAACTTTTGAGCACTTGAGAGAATCATAGAGAACACTTTCAATCAAGGCTAGAATTTCAAAACTAAATAATGTATAAAATTTGACAATTTCAACAACTTTAATGTTTATTTTAATAGTTTTAATGAAGAATGTTGATGATTTTGAGAATTCTTTAAATGTATTTAACCAAAAAATTATCTTTTGTTAAATTTCATTTTTATTTTCAACTCAATGTATGAAGCCACTCACCACAAATGAATTCACCCACTACATAAAAAAACATTTCAAAGTCATTCAACAATTACTACAAATCCCAACAAAAATGTGAACAAGGTCAAAGCCAATGGTAAATTCCAAAATAACTAAATTAAAAGATCGAGGAAAATGAGTTTATTCCCCTTCCACAACTAATAATTTATATAATATATAATCTATTTTTAAGATCACGGCCAAATTAGACAACAAATTGGTGTATGAGATTCCCTCCACCCAACAATTTAACTGAGAAAATATATAAAGATATACATACCCTACCACCTCTAGATTTACAAATCCGTACCCACCATATGTCCCAACATAATAATAAAGCATACCCACTATATATATCTCAACATAAGATAAACATTTTTCTATGCTAAAAAAATTAGAGTGAATTTTATTCGCACCGGTAGTGATGACTATGAATAAGTATACCACAACATTAATAATGAAGTGAAGATTAGATCAAATATTAATGGTATGGAATTTATACCATTAAGTTTTTCATAGTTTACATCGAATATTTCGACAGTGGTGGAAGATATTAAAAGTTTTCAGATCACTGTTAAACAAATTTCACTGCTACCCATTAAAAACTAAATTAAATGATAATTTTAATTATAAGTTATAATAAAAAAAAGTTATATTTCTTTCAAATATCATGTGGGGAATATTAGCTTTATTTTATGTCTTCATTAGTTCAAGTGGTTAGGGGTTAGAGTGTGATGGGTTTAATAGTTTATAGTATGTTTCGTAAGGAGGAGACACTCAAAAATCCATCCATATTAAGGGTTGACATGATTTCTAATGATTTTGACTATGCCTCGAATTGTGGTTTCTTGACTAAGCCCTATACTTTCTTAATTAATTATTGACATGTTAACTCATAACAGATATTTTTAACAAAAAATAAATAAATAAAATTGATTTATAAATATAGAATGCATTTCCAAATTGATACCCAACATGTTTTGTTTTTTTCTTTTCAAATAATTGTCTTTCAAAATATGAAGTTTGATCATTTTTTTTTTATAATAATATTTGTGCTCTACTTTACTTCTACAAAGATCAATAAACACACGCAGCAACATGTATTCTTACTATGGAAATTGGGTATTCCGATTTTGGAAATTTGGAGATGGACAGTGAGGATATGTTTAGCAATGACGTCTTTTAATGTTCATCCAATATTAACGCTCATCATCCAATATTAGGGAATGATAGATGTATGTATGGTTAACATTAACATCCAGTTGGTATTTTTATTTTAGAAATTTGGCAATAGGATGGTTGGATGGTGCAAGACTGGACTATGGGGATATATTCAACAACATCTGTACTCGATGTATGTATTGTTGATAAATGTTTATTTTTGTCAACATTATCAACATCAACAATAATACAAGATTAGATTTATATTCATGTTTCTTTTAATATCCACCATCCAATATTAATAAATAGTACTTATGTCTTCTTTTAATCTCCAACATCCAATGTTAGCTAATGGAAAATGTCTGCATGGTTGAAAAATGCTCATCCCTAAACATCAGCAGCTAGTGATGCAAATGTGCTTATACTAAATCTGAATTACATCTAACACTACAACCCATCCCACGTTTAATACTATGTAGCAAAATGTATATACTATGCAGATATATACAGGAAGTAGTTAAGCGGAGAGAACAGAGAAGACGTAGGAATGTCTGTGGGCTTTGGGGATACGTGCGTATAAGTCTCGGTGAAATGGACCGTATAAGTGTTCAGCAAATAAAACTCCATCTAAAGAAAAATAGATGATCAAACCTTTGACATTTGATTTTGTGACTTCGGAGAATACCATCATCTACTTTTTAGGTCAGTGTAAATTTACTTTTTAGATCAGTGTAAATTTTTTTTTAAAAGATTATTGAGTTTTGATGGTGACAGTTGAGGAATTCAAAAATAATATATATATAATTTTAAGATCATTATTAAGTCAGATATTAAATTGGTGTATGAGATTATTTTCCAAGTTTTTTTTTTTAAGACTATTGAGTCTCAATGGTGAAGGATTCAAAAATAATATATATATATATATATATATATATATATATATATATAATTTTAAGGTCATTATTAAGTCAGACATTAAATTGGTGTATGAGATTATCTTGGTTGAGGGACAAGGGACCCACTTAGTTCGACAATTTGACTAATAAAATCTAAAAAAATATACATACACTACTCTTTTCTGATTTGAACTTATCCTTTACCATTACATTTTAAATAAAAAATAATATTTAAAAAATAAATTAAAAGGAGTACAATAAATACTACAAAATAATACCTGATTTACATTAGTCTTGGTATTAATGCTTATGATAACAGTCTTAGGCTTTTATTTTTTTAACATTAGTCTTGGTATTAATGCTTATAATAACAATGCTTACGATAACAGGCTTTGGCTTTTATTTTTATTTTATTTTTTTAAACACAGTTTTTAAAGATTCAATTTTCAAATGTACAATAATATTTCAAAAAATAAAAAATAAAATTCTGAAAGAAAATATAATATTGTTTTTTTTATCTATTTTCATTTTTCCATAATTTACAAACACATTGGTCCTAAGATAATATAGTTTTTTTGGGTTTATTGTATTTTATTTTCACATAGTTAACATAAATTATATCACCATCGGTGTCTATTGTATTTTTGAACAGTTTTTAAAGTTCGCAAATAATCATAACTATCTTTAAAATTTAATATAAATTTAATAATTTTTATGTTTTCCAAAATATCGATAAATACAACAACACTTGAATTTTAAAAAGAATCACTTTATTGAATTTAGATCCCTCTTAAAAATGTCTGAAATACACCTTTGATTCGTGATTTTGTGACTTAACCTCGGATAATGCCCTCGTCGACTTTTTTTTAAGTCAAGGTTGCACTTTATTTAGTGAACATTACACCATGAAAGACGATTTGTCACAATCCTCTCAATGGTAAGGATACATTTATTATATTAATGTCAAAGTACTATGTACTATTTAATTTTATTGAAAAAAAGAAATTAATTTAGTGTGAGAATCCACCTCACATTTAGTTTCAATATTAAGGAGAAGTTGAGAATTTAATGGATGATTGAGAGATTTTCTCAAACAAATATTTTAATTTGATGGATTTTGAGAGATATTTCCTCTTTAAAATTCTTAAGAGATATTTTCTCTCTAAAATCCCTCAGAGATATTTTTTCCCTAAAAATCATGGAGATCACAATTTTGTGAATAGTGAGTGATATTCTCCATGATGATTAAGCCTCCAAATCATATATAATGAGAGAATTCCAAGGTGAAAGTGTGTATATGATACTTATTGTAATGATCGTCCTTAACAAAACCTAGAATTTAATAAATTTAAAACATACATTTCTATTACAGTTTCTTTTTACGGTTCTATATTCAGCACAATAACAGTTTATGGCTCAGCAAAATTCAAAATAGCAACATGATATAAATAACATATTGAATAATATACACAGCATAAATAACATATTGAATAATATACACAGCATAAATAACATATTGAATCATCATACGATAATGAACATGCCATAATAATGAACAAAAATACATGTCAAGTGATTTGTTTCCCAACTCTGTTTGCCCAAGCTGAAGCTGAAATTGTGTCAAAGCTGCTTTGCCAAACTCTGCCCAAAACTAAATCTTTCCTCCCAGCCAGCGAGGAACATAGCCTATCTGGCTCCCTAGCTCCAGGATTCCGTAAGGATTCCTGGCCCCCGAGCCCAGAAATCCCATCAATAGATGCTCCCCTGTAACAGTCCAATAAATTCCTCAAGCCAAAACCAGAAATATAGTTTTCTAATCCCCCCTCGAAAATGCTCCAATACAGTCTCCTAATATCAAAATAATTATCCCTGCCCCCAAAATAAAAAGTCCCCCTCTCGATTGTCTTTGCCCCCTCATATCCTCCCATCCATTCATCGTCTCTCCCCCCTCATTAAGACTCACCCCCCCTCTCTCCCTTATCTCTCCATTCAATGCCAACCACCTTATCCCTCTATTCAGTGGTTCCATCCTTCAATACATTAAGTTTTCTTTTAATAAATTAAAATTTATTGAACTTTAATTCGTTACCCAAACATTTAATGAGTTAATTAATTAATTAATCAATTAATTAATATACATTAAACAATTAATAATTCAAGACAATTAATTAATTAATTAATTAAACTTAATATACTTTAAACAATTATTTTACTATGATAATTAATTATTTAACTAGGGTTGTTACATACACCCATCCTTTAGAAAACTTCATCCTGAAGTTAAAGTATTTTATGATACAAGGGAAAAGACACATGATTCACACATTCATAACAAATAATCGACATTATTAGTAAGTAAGCCAAGAAAACTCATGCATACTAGTGTACATGTGCAAGAAATGAAAGTGTAGCTAGTACATACAAGTTTCGTGCATGTACTAATAACAATAACTATCATCTCTATAGTAATTTCCATATGCATCCAATCCATTCAATAAGACTATTCATTTTATAGAAGACAATAAATCAATCAAATGTTTGTGAAATCCTTTAATTACAATTATCTAGCTCAACAATGTTATTTAGACAATTGTAGTTTAATTACATAATTACGAATATTCATGTATACCCATTTTCTTTTCAGAAGGAAAAACAATAAATTCCACCATAAGACAAATCTCCATACACTCTCAACTATTTCTACTCATCCTTCCTCCCTAACTTACTTCCATCTTCCATTCCTATCATTCCTCTGTTGGACTATCTTGGAGCATCAACTATACTGACTTAACTCCAAATAGAACCCGTAAGCGAAAGTGTCACTATCTTAACCAAGCTTCCTCGACAGGCAACTGAAAGTCATCATCACATGTCTAGGGGAGCGTGAGATAACACTGTCCTCCCATGACTCCAGGTTTCGGAGGATACACGGTGGGAAATACCTCCACCCCTCCTAACAGGACTAAGGTCCACACCCTACAATGGAATATACAGTCGCACCGTGTTGCTGGGAGTTTTGTCATCATTTATTCAGTTTTGGGCAGTCTCACCACCTGAAATCATGCACTAGTCCACATATCATAGAAATGCATCCAAACCAATATAATTTCACATACAAAGATTCATACCATATTGTTTCTCGGTCAGTGGTCACGACATCCACTTTCATTATCATTATCCCTTGGCTATTTCATAGCCCAATGAACTGCAGATTAGTTTGTAACACAAACTCATACACATCTATGCATTATTATCATGTAATTGCATACAACTATAATCTCAATTCGGTATCCTCATACCAACAACTTTAACATCAAAGTTTTCAAGTTAGAAATAGATCTCATAATATCTCATAATTCAATTAATGTTACCCATTCATAGAATTATCATTTACATAATAGATTGCATCATATCCAACATCATTCAAATAGAGTTTTAAATCTTCATAGTATTCTCATTCACACAATATATCACATCATATCCATCATCATCAATAACATTAAAACATTCATAGAATTTACATTCACATAGTAGATCGCATCATATCCATCATCATCAATAACATTTAAACATTCATAAAATTTACATTATCACAATATTCGCATCATATCCATCATTATTCAAATACATTTAAACATTCATCAAGGTTCATATGTCTTAAAAGTTCAAGTGTATTATTTAATAGTTTCATTGTGAATAGAAAATAAAGGTGTTTAGGCCTCAGGTAATCCTAGTTGTCTAAGTCAAAAGGTGGCGTTACATACACCCAACCTTTGAGAAACATATTCTCGAGGATGTCAAAAAAGTGAGGGATAATCTCGTCATAGTGTCTCGGCATCCTCCCAAGTGGCAGATCCTGAACTATATTTGTCCCACTAGACCTTAACTTGGTCTACCAGACGGTTCCTGAGCTGTCGGAATCTACGGTCCAATATGTGTAACAGTTCTACCGTGAGGGTTCCCGCGTCCCATACCTGCAATTCCTTCCAATTTAGTTTATGTGATTCATCAGTAACATAATGACGTAGAACAGATACATGAAAAACATTATGAGTTTTATGCAAGTGGGGTGGCAGTACAAGACGATAGGCAATGGGTCCAATTTTCTCTTAGATTCTGAATGGTCCTATAAATCGAGGTGACAGCCTTGTTCCCTTCCCGAATCAAATGGTACTCTTATTAGGCCTGGTACGAATGAAAACCTGATCTCCCACTTTATAATTTCGATTAGTCCTATGTGCATCCGCATAACTTTTCTGTCTATCATGTGCTTTCTTTAGTCTCTGCCTAATCTGAATCACCTATTCCTCCATCTCTTGAATCAATTATGGCCCAACTGTTACTCGGTCTTCTAATCTTTCCCAACTCAATGGTGTTCTGCATGGCCTTCCATACAGAGCTTCGTAGGGTGGCATTTCGATGGAGCTATGAAAACTATTATTGTAAGTGAACTCCACCAAAGGTAGGTACTTCTTCCAATGGGTTTGATTATCCATGACATACATCCTAAGCACATCTTCCATGACTTGATTTACTCTCTCATTTTGCCCATCTGTTTCAAGATGATAAGATACTCTTAAGTTCAATTGAGTCCCCAACGCTGACTGCAAACTTGTCCAAAACCTAGAAGTGAATCTGGAGTCCCTATCTGAAATGATCTTATTAGGTATTCCATGCAAATGGATGACCCCACTTACAAACACACGTGCCACGTCAGTGACATCATAAGTGTCTCTAACCGGAATAAAATGAGCACTCTTGGTTAACTTATCAACTATCACAAGAATGACATTGTGTCTATGAGATGTGAGCGGCAACCCCACAACAAAATCCATAGAAATGACTTCCCACTTGGACATAGGAATATCATGTGGTTGTAAGAGGCCTGTCCGGTGATGGTGGTTGGCTTTCACTTGTTGACACTCTAGGCACTTGGCGACGAAGTGGACTACATCGCACTTCATGCCTACCTAGAAGAAGATCTTCCTCATGTATGCGTACATTTTCTTCACACCCAGATGCTCACAATAAAGTTCTCTATGGGATTCCTTCAGTATGATGCTTCGAATATCCCCATCTTCAGGGATGTACATCCTTCTTTGATATCTCAATAATCCATCTGCTTCCAGACTGTATCCTTCATACTTTGGATCTAATTGCCTCCCACTCTGGAGGTTTGAGGTAACCTTTAAATACCAACTGTCTCCAAGGAGTTGTGTCAACACATGTTCCCTCAGATTGACTTTTAAGGGTACCGAGGATAAGACATGTGGTCTCCTACTCAAGGCATCTGCGACCACATTCTCTTTTCCCTTGATATATGAAATACCAAAATCGTACTCACTCATGAACTCACTCCATCTCCTTTTCCTATCATTCAAATCCCTTTGAGTGAAGAGATGTTTTAAACTTTGATGGTTCATTTTGAGCTCAAAGTTTCTCCCTACTAGATAGCGCCTCCAAATTTTTAGAGCTAACATTACAACTGTTAACTCTAAATCATGAGTAGCATAAATCTCTTCGTGTTTCTTCGACTTCCTTGACACATAAGCTATCACTCCTCCATCCTGCATTATCACGGCCCCCAATCCTTTCTTCGAGGCATCCATGCAGACTATGAAGTCCTTTTCCATATCCGACACTCGTAGAATTGGTGCACTAGTTAGTAACCTTTAAAGCTCGATGAATGAACTATCACATTCTTTTGTCCATTCATACTTGACCCACTTGCACTGCAAAGTAGTGATGGTTTTCACTATTTTAGAGAACCCTTCCACAAATCCCTGATAGTAACCTGCTAGCCCCATGAAGCTTCTTACCGCATGAGCATTTTTTGGCACTGGCCATTCCATAATGGCCTTTACATTTTTTGGGTCCACACAGATTCATTCGCCATAAATGATATGACCTAAATAGTGGATTTATTTCTGGAAGAATGAACACTTTGACAACTTCCCATATAATTTGTTCTCTCTAAGGCAAGACAACACCACTCGCAAGTTTTCCTCATGTTCTCTTTCTTTCTTGGAATAGATGAGGATATCATCTAGAAAGACTTGTACAAAGTGGTTTAGGTATTTCTAGAATACACCATTCATGAGGCTCATGAATATTGTTGGCGCATTGGTCAATTCGAAAGGTACTACAATGAACTCATAATGCCCAAACCGATTTCGAAAGGTAGTTTTAGGAATATTGCCTTATTTAATCCTTAACTGGTGATACCCTTATCGCAAATCAATTTTTGAGAATACCACTGCTCCTTTCATATGATCAAATAGGTCATCTATTCATGGCATTGGGTACCTATTTTTCATTGTAGAACGATTCAAGTCCCTGTAATCTATACACAATAGTAAGGAACCATCCTTCTTCTTTACAAAAATTACTGGTGCACCCCAAGGTGAGACACTGGGCCTTATTAGCCCTAATTCCAATAGCTCTTTCAACTGCATTTGAAATCCACAAAGTTTTGGCGCTGTCATCCGATATGGAGTCATGGAAATTTTTTCTACACTAGGTTTTAGCTCAATAGTAAAATCAAGCTCCCTCTCAGGAGGTAACCTTGGTAACTCGTTCGAAAAAACATCCTTAAATTTTGACAATACCAGGTACTGATCCAAGGAAGGTCCCTTCCTTTCATTCACTTCTTCCACTACATACAGTTGACACCCTTGCCTCATGCACCTCTTAACCGTCATATTTGAGATAAAGTGTAGAGACACCCGTCTCCATACATTGTGTATATCTACTAGTCTTCCTTCATCGTCAACACAAAGCACCCTTTTAGTGAGACAATCTACCAAAGCTCAATGAGCTTCTAACCAATCCATTCAAATGATTAGGTCATATGCCCCGAGAGCAGTGGTGTATACCTTCAACCTGGTAGTACACACTCCCAGGTCTACTATACAATTATCAATGCTAGGTCCTACCGCTTGTTTTTCCTCGGAAGCCATCTCGACTTGTTTAAAGTCATCATGCTCGTAGGCTGCCAACCCACTCTTTTGTAATGCATATGGTGAAAGGAAACTATATGTAGCACTAGAATCAAATTAAATCTTAACATTGATATGATTTAGCATACCTGATGATTCCACCACCGTGGATTGATGTTCTGCCTGACGATTAATAACCATTGCATAAATTTGGTGGTTGCCACTTGCTCTCCCCATCAGGGCCTTTCCTTCTCTATGCACAAATCCTAATTGTAACTCTAGGCAGTCACATTGGTAATGGGGTCCTCCACATCTCCAACATGTAACATGAGATTGAACCTGTGCACTTCTCTGTGACTTCCTCTGAAATGAGTTTCTTCCCCTGGAACCCCTTCCCCTACTAGTTGCTCTCTAAGATGGTCGTGGACCTGCCTGTGTCGTTGTTGATGAATGGGATGTTGCACTCACTGCCATTGAAATACCTATGATGACTATCCTTGGTGTGACTCTATTACCATATGGAGGTGGCCTTGAGCTCCCTCCCCTGGAAAATGTCTTAGGGCTCTTCCCCACGAATCCAGGGCGATGCGAAAAATTTGATATCATACCTCCATTTAAGTTCATGTGTTCCTCCACATAATGTGCATTTTCCACTGCTTCTGCTACTAAAGATAGTTTCCACATCTACACCATGGCCCTTATCTTAGGGTTTAATCCATAGACAAAGTGTTCTACTTGTCGTTGATCATTATCCATGTATGAAACATATTTGACCAATTCCGTAAACCTAATCTCATATTCTTTTACGGTCCTCTTTCCATGTACTAGAGCATGAAATTATCCCACCTATTGTTCCTCATAGTAAGCTGGTATATATTTCCTTCAGAACCTCTCCTCAAAAAGTTCCCAAGAGATGATGTCTGGGGTAAGGTGCAACTGCCTCTCTAGGTTTCCCCACCAATTCAAGGCACTGTCTCTCAACTGAAAAATCGCTATCTTCGCCATTGAAGTGGACGCATAGTCTCTTAAGGAAAAACAACTTGTCATTCCTTCCAACCATGCCTCGACACATTCACTGGCATGACCCCTGACAAACTATGGAAGTTTGATCTTCTGCAGTTCTCTTGTGATGTCTTTGGGTGAAGTTCCTCCCCTTGAATCTATCGATGCTTCAGGATTACCCATTCCAGATGGTGGTGGTTCCACTTCAATCCCTACTGGTTGACGCCCCTTTAAAGTCTCATTTATGGCCTCCAAAGAGTGTAGAATGAGAGCTAATTCGGGCTATGGTGGTGGCGATGTTGGCGGGGTTGGCGGTGTCTTTGTCGACGCCCCTCTACCTCGATTTCCTTGAGTCCTAACCATCTTGTATAATTGAATCTGCATTGACCAAACGTTTGTCAGGGTGAGTCTAGGACAATCAAATTTGCGCAACTTAAACTAGAAAACAGGGTTAGGCGTAAGTTTTTTCTTTACTTGTCTGTAAACAGACGTTACTCTCTTTAAGAGAAATGGCTAGGTTAGGGTTAAAGCATCTAATCTTGATGTTTTCTCCTAAGAAAACTACTAACTCTCTCGCATAGTAGCTATGCTAACATCGCACCACACTCATCAATTCCTCTATCTTATGTATATAATCAAGCATCAACTTGACCCTTGTAAAAATATGCACCACTCATATTATTCGCCCTTATGAATTTTAATACCTGGTGTCTTGTCATTAATCAAGTTATTTAATTCCTAAAATTAATTTACATAGTTTAATTCTCCTTAATCAAACAATCGACATTAATTAATTAATCGTTAATTTAATTAACCAATTAAATTAATTAATCTTCTTGATTATTCACATTAGTTAGTATTATTTAATAATCATAATATTTAAATTATAATAATTAACATTTAAACTATTTTAAACGATAAAAGTTTAAACCTTAATTAAAAGATAATAATAATAAAATAAATAATAAATAACAATAAAATAAATAATAAATAATAAATAAAATAAAACAATTAAAATACAATTAAAAGGATTAAAATAACTAAAATAAAATAAATAATAAATAATAAATAAAAATAAATAAAACCTAAAGTTGGGCAGTAGGTCCTCGCATGAGGCCCACGTGCCCCTTCCCCCTCGGTGCTCATCCCTTAACCCTAATCTCCTTCATCCTTATCTCTTCAAACTCTACCCTCTCTCCCTTTTCCATTGCATTTTTCTTTTTCAATCATTCAGGGTGAAGGATGAGGCCGACCATGGTCATCTCTCCGCTCGGTTGACCTTGGTTTCCATGGTTTCAAGGTCTAGAGGGTGTGTCGTGTACAGTGGCGCAATCCCTCTGTTCCTTTATGGGCTTCTCCTCCATGGTTGGGCGCGTGCGCTGAGCTTGGTATGTTGGGAGGAGCTGGGCCTATGGCTATATATATTCTTTTTTTGTTGTTTTAACTATGCGGGAGTCTAGTTTATATGCTTCCTGTTGTTAACTCTTTCTCTCTCCATAGTTTTGGAGGAATGTTCAAAGTCATCAGTTTTAAACTATCGCAGTTGCTCCCTCGTGGGTTCGACTTAGTGCTTGGAAATTATTGTCATTCATAGAATTTGGGCATATTTATCATTGTGTTGATGCTTGGTTGGCTCATGAACTTGGGTTTTTTTTTTTTTTTAACGAGTTTCTGCATCTGACCAGACCTCTCTGTTGAGCGGATCTGTTGTGGCCGCCTTAACGCATAGATTAGCCATGGTGGCTCTTGCAAAATATTCTATGTTCAAGACTACAAGACCTGAAATTACATAAGTGAAATTGGAGGATCGTGAATAATATAAGCTTAGCATTCTTTGTGTCACTGCCAACATCATATTTTTATTTCTGGAAGCATTAGGGTTTCTCGCGAGAAAATACAC
>SNQJ01S0104318.1:0-13041 GCA_010110895.2 Picea sitchensis | reverse complement strand
TGAGAATCCTCGTAGCCTTGGCTTGGCATGTGTTTGGGAGATTGGGTCTTGGGCCCAACATTTCTTTTTATATTGCTGCTACTTTGTACAGAGGCATCCTCGTCATGAATGATTTCCTGGTGCTTCATGGTTTATGATTGTGATAATGTAGAGTTGGATAATGTAGGAGGTCATAGGGTCGACTCTCCCGGTGCTTGTTTTACTTGTGCGATGAGTTCTATGATTATATTTTTTTTTGGCATTGATTTATTAAATGTTGTTAATCCTTGGAATTTCATGAACTTTGAATGATTTTTGGTCACATGGGTGTTACTATTATGCACGTCTCTGCGAATCCATTTCCTTCTGGAGCATTTACACTTGGACGCATCTGTTTTGTAGTAATGTCTTTTCTGCATTGATCTATGTGGTGTGATTGGGCTCTTTGTATTGCATGGGTTGTGTGTTTTGCGTCGACTATGTGTAATATGACAGTCATTTTGTTGGAGCGCGTTGGTGTTGGGCCATTTCTCAAAGCGTTGGCTTGCTTGGCACAGGTGCTTGGCTTTGATTTGTGGATGTGTCATAGTGGTTATCAGGCATGACTAGAAATCATGTGGGCTCTACCCACGTAGGTTCGAATATTTCCGTCCATGCTTGCCTGGCCGTAAATCTCAGTTTCTTGCAAGCTTTCCCTTCTTTGTTGCTCATTTGAACTGAATAGCCATTGGGTTTGATCATGCTTTGGAGCTCTGTATGCACATAAACGGTTTTGTGAGCCAAAGAAAGCTTTCGTTTGGGGTACTTGTGTGTTATATATATATATATATATATATATATTGCAGTTACAAACTTTTGTTGTTGTTGTGTTAGATTATTGGCTCGACAACTTGTAGATTTGGGCCTCGGTGCTTGGTTCTCTTATTTGGGAGATTGTCCTTTGGGCCAATTCGTGGTGGAATATTAATCGCCCCTTGTGGGCTTTCTCCTCGTGGCTTCTGCTGAGTGTTTGGGTATGTGCATTGGCTTGTGATTTTGAAAATTGATGTGTGGCTCAATACTGGGTGTAGCTCTCGGTTGCTTTGGAAATGAATTGGAGATTGGCCTCAAGAGCCAATATTTTAGGTTAGGGTTTGCATAATAACAAAGACTATGTATGTTCAGATCTCCTATTCCTTATCAACAATGAAGTAGTTACTACTCTTCCAAGAGGAAGATTAAGTCTAATATTTTGTTGTTACTTGTTGTCCATTTGAAATAAGAAAATATATTTGGTCCATTTGGTATTTTATAGTTTTCAGTAGATTATAAGGGAGTTCCTATTGCGGTGTAATCGAGTGCTAACATGCATAGATACAATCAATGTATGCAGGATAGTCATGCAACTGTTAAGTTTCCTTGAATGACTACAATAAGAGGATATCGAAATTTGGAGCAACTAAAACTTTGGGTCACAGAGGATTGCAGAATAACAAAGACTTGGGCCATGGCAAAGTTAAAGTTGGCGAGGCTATGATTGTCATAACAATTTTTTATTTATTTATTTATTTTTATTTAAAAATGTTTTTTCTTTAGGTGAGGCTTCTTACAGGTTCTAAGGTGAATAGGCCCCCTTCAAACTTACAACAGTGTCTAAGGTTTTCATGGTTATTTCTAGGTCAATTCTTAGTAGGTGGGTAGGTCCTTGGCCCCAGATTTTAAACTAGGGATCTGATACCATGTGTAATGATCCTCTCTAACAAAACCTAGAATTTAATAAATTTAAAACATACATTTCTATTACAATTTCTTTTTTATGTTTCTATATTCAGCAAAATAACAGTTCACAGTTTATGGCTCAACAAAATTCAAAATGGAAGCATGATATAAATAACATATTGAATAATATACACAGCATAAATAACATATTGAATCATCATATGATAATGAACATGCCATAATAATGAACAAAAATAATTGTCAAGTGATTTCTTCCCAACTCTGTTTGTCCAAGCTGAAGTTGAAACTGTGCCCAAGTTTCTCTGCCAAACTCTACCCAAAACTAAATCTTTCCTCCCATCCAACTAGGAACATAGCCTATCTGGATCCCTAGCTCTAGGATTCTATAAGGATTCTTGGCCCCCGAGCCCAAAACTCCCAGCAACAGATGCTCTCCTATAACAATCCAACAAATTCCTCAAGTAAAAACCAAAAATACAGTTTTCCAACCCCCCCTCGAAAATGCTCCAATACAGTCTCCTAATATCAAAATAACTCTCCCTACCCCCAAAATCAAAAGTCCCCCTCTCGAATGTCTTTGCCCCCTCATATCCTCCCATCCATTCACCACCTCTCCCCCCTCATTAAGACTCTGCCCTCCCAACTTTATGTCTCCATTCAATGCCAACCACCTTAGCCCTCCATTCAATGGTTCCATCCTTCAATACGTTAAGTTTTCTTTTAATAAATTAAATTTTATTAAACTTTAATTCGTTACCCAAACATTTAATGAGTTAATTAATTAATGAATTAATATACATTAAACAATTAATAATCCAAGACAATTAATTAATTAATTATTTAAACTTAATATACTTTAAACAATTATTTAACTATGACAATTAATTATTTAACTAGGGTTGTTACACTTATGATCTTAAAAGAAACATCTTTAGAGTCAGGGATGATTTTAAGGATGGAAATTTACTTTAAAATGTAGAAACCTTGGTGAATCTTACTAATCCTTCATATGCCAACTATAAATGTTTCGTGATATTTTTGTAAAAATATTCAAATTTATAAGGATTTTATATAGTTTTTATAAAATTTTGGCGATTTTTAAGGTAAAATAATTTTATCCATGGAATTTGGGCGAATCATTTGTAAAATAGTGAATTTCATTTTTGGAAAAACCATGGAAAATTAGCCCATGAGTGAAATTTAACCCCTAAAATCATCTCTGTTTAGAGTGCGTTCAAGGACTGGATTGGAATCTTGGAGGAATGCTAGCTCAACAAGGTTGTAATTTCTCATGTTTTCATTAATATAACTTGGCATATTTCCTTCATATTGTTGTTTTCACATGTATCTCTATATAGATACATCTTTTATTTTCTAATGATATACTGTAAAAGTAGAAGGTAATGTTTTATTCCCTAAAGACTATTTTCATCTTGATCGGGGCTTGACGAATTAGAACAAAGACTAAATAATAGCGAGGACAACCGTCGGAAAAGGAGTAAGTCACACTTATTTATTCTATCTTCTCTATCCATATACATTAAGAATAGATTTAAAGAAATGTCAGTCTCCATTTGTTTGTTTTTCTGTCTTTGTCAATATAGGTCTAGATAACCAAGGGAGATTTCGCTTGTCCGCAGGGAAAATATTCTTTAACGTGGAGCCATTTATGAACTATATGTAGTATGTTGAACATTTATTTTTCACAAATTAGTTAGAATAAGTTTTTTCCTTTAAGTTGGTTTCTTTCAAAGGCAAGGGGCCTCCCTTCTTGCATTAAAAATTCACTAATTTCATGTTGGAATACTCACCAATACTGAGAGGGGGGGGTGAATCAGTATTGAGAATTTTTTACCACTTTTAAACATAACAATTTATCATTTTATGATTGCACTCACAATATCATGAACAATTCATAACATATAAAAACAGATACACACTACAAAAGAATTTTACATGGAAACCCAAATGGGAAAAAAGAACATTTTGTTTTTCTTATATATCAGAAGATTGCATTTATAGGAAGCACGAAATTCTAAAATTCTCTAGCACCAAATGGAAGGAGGAACCAATTCCATGTTTCAGGCTCTAACCTGAAGGAAGCTACAACTCCCTATATTCTCTAGCTCCAACTTTATGTCGGATCCAACCCCCTAGTTTACAGGCTTCAACCTGAAGGAATCTCCAACTCCCTGATTTACCAACACAGACTTGAAGGAGGCTCAAAACCCCTTATTTATAGGCTCCAACCAGAAGGAAGCTACAAATACCTATATTCTACAATACTAACGAGAAGGAGGCTCCAACCCCCTTTCCTTGCCCCTTCCTTCCCCCCTAAAATATAAATGGAGACTCAACCTATCACTTCCATTGTTATTGTCACTGATACCGATACATCATCATCAACCTCTCATTGTTATTATCACTGATATTGATACATAATCATCATAAAAAATGGACACACCATAAATGATACATCAAAATCATCAAAATATATATCCACCACAACTAATATATTATCATCATCAAAACTGGATATGCCATAATTGATACATCAACGTCATCAAAACTATATCCACCAAAAATTATACTTAAAATTCATCAAACTGGGTCCACTTAGAAACTGGGTCCACATAAAGATCCTAGTTCCACATAGGTCCATACATAAACCCCAACATCACTACTTAAATTTATCTTGAACACTTGTTTGGGACTAGTTTTTTTATTAGTCACAAACTCTAACTTCCAAGAAGTATAACTATGTACGAGTAATTAATCAATGTATAAAACTTGTACCAAATAATGTTCAATATCTTCTCTGAAATTCATCAAAGATTTTCTCCTTGAACTGTAATTGAAAAGGAGATATAATGAATATGGAATACCTTCCTGAATTATGGGCTATTATGGAGAGCTAACTTGTACAACATGCCACACGCTCAATATTTGATATTTTATTTTGAAACTCACAAAAAAAATACTAAAGACTATATTGTTTCCAATGTAACTAGTCTCGTATAATTTGGATCCTCTATGAAGAAGTTATGACTGGTTTACCAGGAAGACCTGTTTGAGACTAGTTACATGACTAGTACAAAACCCTATCTTCCATAGAGTGTGTCTCCAAAAGTACAATGACCCAGAAGCTAAAATTTGTATCACATATACCTTGATATGTCTTCTCAACAATATCCATGTTTCAATGTCTGAATCAATCTAGAAAAAAAGTTATAGAAAAAGGGAAAGATAACCTTTAAAGAACATACCTTAGAACATATCATCATAAGACTTCATCTTCCCTTGGAATTTATCTCTTCTTCACTTCATCTTAACTCTAAAATTCTTTGCCAATATTGTGCTAAGATATCACAATATTGAATGATGAAAATGAGATATTCTTAATGTGTATTTATACCCTTCCAAGCACTTGTTTTACTTGACATTGAGTTGACTTGTAACTTCTTGTCTGCAAGAATGTTTTTTCTCCTTTACTTGAGTTTAGGGCCAACTTATAACTTCTTCATCTTATGTATGGGGCTTCTTAACCATACTTTGGGGATTCATATTTAAGAGGGAATAACTCTTCGACCGCGAGGAACCACATGGTGTGCCACCTACCATTGGAGATGGCTTGGCGAGGAATATCAATCAATGTATTTTTTGCATGAATTTGCAATCTCCTTCATACTCTTTTTCTTCAATAAACTTTGGGCTTCGTGACCACCCCTATGGGGATTCTTAACAAATCAACCACTTAACCATATTTCCAAGTCTTCTTGTATACTTATTTAAATCATCTTCCCATTAGGTCCATGCTTAAAGCTATGTCATAAGGGGACCACTTTGGAGACTTCTTCAAATACACCAATCACTTCTAGAAGCTTCCAAACTTGCTTCATGGCTTGTTCCAGGGTTGACATAACTTGATTCAGAGCTTCTTCTATGGTTGAAATCAATGAAAACCAACTTTCCAATAATCTCCCCCTTTTGAATTGATGGAAACAATTATGCTCTCACTCTGATCATTTCTCCCCCTATCTTCATGCTTCTAATGTTTCTCTCCCACTTTGACATCAACTGAAAATGGTTACTCCCCCTGAAAATATACCTTCTTTTGACATTGTCTCTCTCCATCTTCATGCTTCTGATATTTCTCTCCTAATTTTTTCTTTCTCTCCCCCTTTTACATTAAGGGTAACTCCCTCTGACGATTTCTCTCCCCTGTCATCTTTTGCAAGATTTCATGTAGAGAAATATGGAGATTCTTGTTAATTCTTTATTTACTCTCTTCTAGTTCTTTTTTCCCATTCGTACTTCATGTTGTTGTAATATACTAACGTATATTAAAATAATTCATGTTAAGTTTCCTTCATGGCTTATAATCAATGACATAATAATTCAACAATATTCTCTTGAAAGTATAACACCTCCTAAGGGTTTCTCTCCTCATGTATTGTTGTGCCTTTCACTGCCTACCTTCTTTTGACTAGTTGGTTCCACCTGTCAATATGATTTTCTTCTGAGTCATTTGCTTTACAAATAGTCCATATTCTTTTTTGAAATTCCTTCCGAGCTCATGCTTTCATCCACTGGCATATATCATGTTTGGTTCATGTCAAGTATTATCTTCTAGACCTGCCAAATATCTCATGAATTCATTTCTATCCAAGTGTCACAAAAATTGTCCATGACTCTGCTACTCAACTCTACACAATGTTGACTAATCTTCCAGAGTAAAATATGGAATAAATATAAATAGTTTGGAACTACATCATTTATTGTTTTCACATCAATCTAATAATAATATTTTTATCTTTTTCATTAATCTCTTAACTCTACACTAACCCAAATTACTTGGAAACTATCATTATTGAAACTATAGATTAAATTTCCCTAGATAATACCTCTAACTTAATGTGATGTGGCCTATGATTTTACTATTTTACTATTTTTCTTAGTAGGCCCAGTTTAGACCCAAATTTACACTAATGTGTGTTTCTTCCTTCAACTCTTCGAGAGGGTGCAGTGAAATATTCTCAACAATAAGGAGAATCTGATAAATGTTGTATAGGGAAAAATGTATACTCAGGTGGAGATGGGTTTTTTACTACATTTATTGCACATTTTTTTGGATAGGTTGACCAAACCACATTATATAATCCATCTATGCAATATGGCATGGATTAACCTTTTTAACTTGTTTACAAGCTAGGTAGATCAATGAGACTACAAATCTTTCGGTTGTAAAATGGATTAGCCCAAGAATGACTTTAAGTTGATATTAACACACAATCATAGATTTTGCTACGATGAATTTGATTATCATTGCATGTAAAGGGAAATCCACAATGAAACCAAACATATAGAATAGAATATGAAAGTATCTATAAGATGAGGTTTTTAGGGCATATAAACTATAAAAAGAACAAGATTTCCCTTACTCAAAATATAAGGGGCATGTCGATCCATTCAATCATTTCCATGAAGGATGCATTCAACATGATCGTGTATCTAATAAAGACCAAAGATTCTCAAAAAATGATAGCAAAAGGAGTAGTACTAAAAATCAAACACATGTACAAGTGCTAGATGTCTTTTGTAGACACCTCACTCCTAATATTGGAAGGCATGTGGGTACAGTTAGGAAGCTTCATCCCATATATTTATATGATATGGGAACTGCATATACTAACATGAAAGTAGAGTTGGAGCACCCCAAATATTGCATATATTATAAGTAACATGAATATAGAATAGGACACTAGATTAGACACAACTAGAAGGAATATTCTAACACCTATTGGAGGACTAGAAAGAGACAATGAGTGGTCATCTACAATGTTCTTAGCCTTCAATGATGAATGACATATAATACCATTCACACCATCCTAATTATACATGTATGCCCCTTTTGGCTTTCTTTGAGTTTGGATAGATATATAATACTTGCATATAGAAAGGAGAAAATATGACCTTTGAGAATCCGTATATATTTTTTTCTATCTGGAGTTAATTTAGAGGATGCTAATTATACATGTATGCCCCTTTTGGCTTTCTTTGAGTTTGGATAGATATATAATACTTGCATATAGAAAGGAGAAAATATGACCTTTGAGAATCCGTATATATTTTTTTCTATCTGGAGTTAATTTAGAGGATGAAAAAGTATTTTTTGTTGCAAATTGCATCACAATTCCATGAAAAACTCCATTTATGATGGATGAAATCATGAAGATGTAATACACTTTTGCTTCTTTTATGAGAAAAAAATCAGATTTTCACAAGTTATTCAACTTTCAACATACAAAAGTATTTTTTATTTAGAATTTCACTTTATAGTATAAAAAAAAACCCCAGAAGAATTGTATATCTTTCCAATGACTATTTTTCAATTTTTTTTATCATGATTTGATATATCAATTTGACAACTGTTTACAAGATGTTCCTAAACATGAAATGAATGAATGAGTTACTTCGTTTCTACAACAATGTAACTATTATTAAACTTATGTTTTAAGAAACAAAATACATCAGAATAATTCACATAGACTCTATTTTATTATGACTATAATTTTGAATCTAACTGATGAATATTATAATTTCTATATTTTTTGCTGACTAAGCCGAAAACACTACGCATTTTAAACAAATGTTTTTATACACATTGTATCTATCTTAATTTTACTTAAACTCCAAATCTAAATATACCATTTTGAAAATGGGTAATTTTACATTTATGAATATATTTTTCCAAATTTTTCACAGTATATTTTTAGATATACCGATATCTCATTTCACTAACTGCTAATATCCGGTTGAAAATATTATGTACTAATTTTAAAAAAATTAAATAAAATTAGATAAAAATAAAAAAAATAAACAACATAGGAATTGAAAGTAGATTCACCGTTGGAAATGCTGGTGTCATTTTGAAACCAAATTCTCAGATATTTGCAGGAGTCCAGAACCTCCAAAGTTCAGCTTAAGCTTTGGGACAATTGGTTTTAGTTTTCTATCCCACTTTCCTCGCTTTCTACGGGGTAATACTGGTCAAAAAATAATATTTCGGTTGAAAGACTAAAATCTAACAGAAACCATCAAAACTATCGGTTTCCAAGTTTTGGCCGAAAACCATTCTTTCGCCGAAAGACTCCGTCAATCCAATTCCGTCATCGGAAAAAATGAAATGACATGTTCTATCGCTTTCGTACAAATTACAAATAGGCTTTCAGTTGAACACATTTAACAAAATTCATCGAATGGATAGATAGATATAAGCTCGAGGATAGAGATTTCAAATCATTTATTGATCGGACAGCTTTGTATTCTTTTCTTTATTTATTTCTTCCTTCTATTCCATAGGTCTTCTAATTCCTGAGGATCGAGCATTGATACATAGAAAGTTTTATAGGAGAACTAAAACAAAGTTTCAATCATGTTTTGGTTTGTTGAATAAGGTAATTGATGTTTGTTCAAGCTTTTACTGGAATAACAATTTATATATTGAAAAAATGCTCAACATTTATCTTTCAAGGTGAAGTCTTTGTTGAACATATCTTTACAGATAATTATATAATATGGAAACAAAAGTTTGTGCAAGAAAAATAAGGATCGCACTCGAGATGATACTTTCCAAATCTAAATGCTGAAAGCATTTTATCTGAGAAAGAAACAAGAACATGCAAAAATTGAAGAAAGAAACGATGATAATGTCAATAGAGATTTTCAACAAGAAGAAGTTCAACCAGTATTATGCACATATACGATGATCGAAAGTTATCACAACATGACACACATTGAGACTGTGTTCAGAAAGTACATAATTCAAAGCATAGAATTCAAATTTAAAATATTGTAATAATATAATTGATTGTAATTATTAACTGATGTTTTTCAAAAACATAAATAGATTTATCTCATAATGTCTAAGAAGACGTTGAAACCGGAATTGAATCGAAGACGAATCACCTATATAAAGGTACATAAATTTAGATTTAATACAAGATGAACACTCAAGTATATATAACTTAGTGAATTTGTGTTCAAGTTATAGTTTTTAATATAAAATTTAAATTGATATATATGCAAGAGAATCTATCAACGTTGATGATGAAATATTAGAAAATGTTGATACTGACAACTTGGGGAAGAAAAGCCAAGATTATAAGATATTGAACTAAGAGTATGTATAATACTTTTTCAAAGATGAATCAGTAACATTATAGGCTCAACTTTTACTTTCTATTGAAGTCAAGAAATTTAAAAGAAGTTACATCATTATTGGGTATTCAAAAGTCGACAAAGGATACAAAGGTGCAATAGAATGTCTTTAACAATATAACTAGTGTATTAAAATCTTTTGGAAAATCTTGAAAAGAAGATGTCCATGTTGCACGTAAAACGTTACAAACAACAATTGTTTCAGGGAGCAATATAAAAGATCGTTTGACACTACACATGGACAAAACAATGGGAACGTCAAGAAAAACAATGCACAAACATAGAAAATTTTGTTTCCAAATAGATGTAAATGATGAATTCGCTTGTTGGACAGTGATTTCTAGACAACCCTACAAAGATAGACTTGTAGAAAATGTTAAAAAATTGGCCCATAATTGTTGGTTGCAAGAATCTTGTGTTTCACCACATACAAGGGATGTGTTGCATCAAAGAATAGCATGGAATCAATATGAAGAACATCCAAAACATATATTTCCAATGACACAAATAGAGTTGTTTAATAAGTTCAAAGAAGAGCACAAAGAAGTTAAAATTTTCATCAATACATTTGTGCAACAAAAACCATGGTTTGTTAGACCCGTCACTATCCGTGAAACGTGTTGTTGTCGTTATCATGTGGAGTTTGAGTTGTATTATGACACTTTTTTGGATTTTAGTAAAACTTTATGGCCAGGTTCACCTCCTCCTTCCACATTCCGTGTTTTTATATCTGAAATTCTATGTGAAACAGAAGATGATGATTTATTTTACAAAAAAAAATGTGTTGGTGGAAAGAAATGTGATTGTTGTGGAAATCTAAGTTTGTTTCATTCAAAGTATCATATTGATATGAATGATCAATAATTTTCTAATATAAGAGTCAATTGGAAGAGATGAATATTTGAGCAGCACGACTCCACATTCTTCAAATGTTATTTCCAAAAGGCTTGATTTGAAGGTAGATAAAATTTGTTTGATAGAGTTTTTGAAGAAGTTTGAGGAAGAAATTTATAAATACACCAAGCATTCACATAGATATCGATGGCAATATCTACAATTCAAACAATCCCGTGAAGTGTTTCCACCAGGGACAATTTTGTCTGTAGTTGATTTTGCAGAGAATTACACATTCACTGCACAAAAAGAAATATAGAGTGAATATTATCATTATGATCAAGTCACCATATTTTTCCAAGTTCTATATAGACATGCTCAACGGAGTCTTCCAAACATAGAAAGCACCAACGACAATCGACATGTTATTAAAGAATATCACTTTTATATAAGTGATGATCGAACACACAACACACATTATGTACAACATTGTTTTGATCAATTTTATGATTCATTGAAAGAATGAGAAATCATATTCGATCAACATTGGATATGGTCCGATGGGTGTGTGGGTCATTTCAAATCTGCACAATCATTCTATTGGTTATGTCGTCTTCATAAAAAATTAAACATTACACATTGTTGGAATTTTTTTGATATTGGTCATGGAAAAGGAGAGCACAACGGTGCAGGGGCATGTATAAAACAAGCACTTAGAAGGTATCAACTGAACCCTCATTCTGATCGATTTGAATCCGTTGAACAAGTGGTTGGATGGTGCAACATGGCACTAAGCCATGAATATAATCCGTTAAGGGATGTGTGCAGGTGTGTCTATATATAAATGTTACATGTATGTACAAAGGATATATAAATTTGAACGTGTTAAAATTTATATTCAATCTTCAATTATTTTCTTGAGAGATTTCAAGTTAACAAGTTCTTATCTTGTGCAGGTATTTTTAGCATGTTGTAATCAAAGATGTAAATAGATCAATCTCATATGACACCAGTACAATACCTGGGACAAGAAAAATACATTCAGTTAAAACAAAAAGTTTTCAAAATGTGTTTGCATTTCATAGACGAAATGACTCTTGTTTTTGTTCAGTTTGCATAGACGACTCAGAATCCATAGATATTTGTGAGAACGAAAAATGTAGCATATGTAAATCTTGGAGACATGTTGAACTTAATGTAAAAGGAAAAATGTCACTTGCAAGCTCAGAGGATATGGAATCAAATGAAATTATAGTGTCAGTTGATGGCGATAGAGTTTCTGATCTTGTTAGAGAAGGTAAAATTTTTATGTTTAAATTTTTTCAAATAACTTGTAGATGCATACTTGTGTGATAATCAAACACGGATTAATTGTTGTCCAATATATCCAATTATTTGTAGGAGATTTTTTTACCATGGTTGCACCTGTAGACAACACTGAAAATGTGAAATATTATTTGATGTGATGCACATTACAAAAGGAGGCTAGTAAAAGATTTTGATGATAACGATTTTATATATGAAAGAGGATCCATTGTATTGAAAGGATAATTTTTTTCAAGAAACCCATCAAACCGATACTCATGTTCACTTTCAAGACTACCAATCAGATGTCACAAGTTGTCAATATAGTCATTTGGTATGTGCAGCACGCATAAAGTTAATAGAAGTTCAATAAAAAAAAAAAGTTAGAAAATTGAAAATGTCCAAAGTCGATCATGAACGAATAATTGAAGATGGAATACTATTACGTTGTTTTTAAACAAACTTGGCACATGTGTACATTCCATAATTTTTAATTTTTCATTGAAAGTACATTCCAGATTTTGATAACTTGTTTTGACTATCTTCAAACATATTTCCAATTATAATATTTATAAAAAAGGTACTATGTATAAAAAAATCACTTGGGAACTGCACCCCAATTAGTACCTAAAAGTATATTGTTAATACTTACAACCTAATTAGTATAGGATTTAGGAAACTACTAAATTGTATGGAAGTAAAAGAACCATTTGGTAACTTATATCCCTATCGATACCCAAAAGTATGTCATTGGGGAATTTCACCCTAATTAGTATAGAAGTAAAATACATGCTTGGGGCACACCTTAATTTACATATATAGGAGTGAGACAACAACTTAATGAATTTGCATCTTAGTTAAAGTGCTAAAATTATGTTCTTGGTATTTAAACAAGAATTAATATAATAACAAGGGAACCACTTGTGGTGCACCCTATTTGAATAAGAGTAAGAGAAGTACTTACAAATTATGACACCCCCATTA
>SNQJ01S0104317.1:0-11733 GCA_010110895.2 Picea sitchensis | reverse complement strand
ATGGTTTCAGCAGGATTATGATCTCAGTTTTGAATCCATTACAAAATAAATGTTCTTGCATGTTCTTAGGATCCATGAAGCTTGTTGATGTGCAAGTACCAGTTCCATCAGTCAGTGTTCAGATTTCATCCTCCCGAGGTTTCAGCAAGCCTCTTGTCTTTGTTTTTTACAACTTTCAGGCAATTACAAGATCAAAGTTGAAGGATCTCAAGAGAACGCTAGAAGTTCTCTGCTTCTTCCAGCAAAATTCTCCTCTACCAAGTTCAAATAATGTAAATCTATGCTTATTTGGAAGCTGTAGTGGCCAAATGTCTGGGCATATGGTTTTCAAGGATTCAGTTATGTTTGTGGAGGATTCTGGCACTGTGTCAGTCTCTGATATGACTGTTCCTCTGTTTCAGCCAAGGGCAAGTACTTTAAATGTAAGTAAGATAGAGTTACATTGTTCTTATGGATTAATTCTGTTCTTTCTGTGGGTTTTGTTCATTTATATTTGATGAGGCTGACAGGAGTAATCTATCTATGAATTCATCTGTTGCCTTTTTAATGCCTCTTTATTCTCTTTCCAGGCTTTGCAAAAGAGCAGTTGTCATGATATGGATTATAGGTTTTCTTTTACACCAGAGTCTAGAAAGGTGAATCTTTGCAGAAGCGCGTCTCCTAATTGCAGAAGGAATGGTTTCGGTGTTAATTTTGAGAGTGGTCCAGCTATTCCATCATTTTTCCTGACTTTTGCAGCTGCACCTAGTTCTTTTCTTGGCTTGCATTTAAAGATGTTGTTTGGGAAACCCTTTGACTCCACTGGCTTCCAAAATCTTGGATCAGACTCATCAGACTTGGAAAAAAGGGAGATGATTGATCCTTCAGATGTTCATGTGGGTAATTGTGATGCATCCACTGTGGAAGTATCATCAATGAAAACTGTTCAAACTGTTGCAATGGTGTTCAGTGGAGGTCATACTGCAGATTCCAGTGCTACAAGATGCCTAACTGCTAAGCATTCAAAGGTAGATGTTGATGCTTCCCCTATAAGCACTGCCGATGGCTGGGTAATGTCATCTCCACGATCCTCGTATTCTGAGCTTAATGTGACTGGCAATGCTGCAGGTCTCCCAGCAAAGCAAGATACCCGTGATCATGTTATGCATGGAAATGCTCTTAAACTTCGGAGATGCTTGATGAATAGAGGCTCATGGCAGTTTTCCAGGAGTTCAAGGCCTCGTTCTTCTCAGGGACTGAATTCCTCAGTAATTGAGTTTGAAGTGGAGGGTTGTTCTCACATGGCTATGAATGGTGGAGAGGAAGCCGCTGCAGGGCAGTTTGTCACCAGTTGTGTTGAATCTGCACAAGTTGAGCCAGATACAAAACAAGGCAGGCAAGCTGTTTATGCTGAGTTATTCACGGCTCAGGGCAACTTTTGGGATCAGGATAGGAATGGCACAGCATCTCAGTCACAAATGTGGCAAGACCATAGGGCTCAAAATGTTTATAATGGTTTCACGGAACCTAGAAAGCGTCGCAGCGGGTTTTCAAATCTGATCTTTGGCGATAATTCTGATGATGTTCCTTTCAAGGACAGAGGTCATTTGAGACGGGGCCGACCTTCAAGGCAAAATAAGGAAGACAAAAAGAAGAAGAACTCTGATAATTCTTCACATCTAAGAATGTATTTAGATTCTGTATTTTGTAGTGCAAATATCCTGGTTGTGGAAGTTGAAAGAGGGTGGAGAGAATGTGGTGCTCAAGTTGTCCTTGAATCTTCAGATCATAATGAATGGATGCTTTCTGTGAAGCTATCTGGATTTACCAGATATACGCATAAGGCGCAGCAGGTTCTTCAATCTGGCACAACAAATCGTTACACCCATGCTATGATATGGAGAGGTGGGAAGGATTGGAGCTTGGAGTTTCCTGATAGGAAGCAATGGACTCTGTTCAAAGAGTTGCATGAAGAATGCCACAATCGGAACTTGCGAGCTGCCTCAGTGAGGCACATACCAATACCTGGAGTGCGCAAGATAGAGGATTATGATTGTAGTTCTAATTTTGTTCGTCCTGCTTCAAGGTACATCCGACAATTGGAGAGTGAAGTTGAAATGGCCTTGGCCACTTCCCGTGTCATGTATGACATGGACAGTGAGGATGAGGAGTGGCTTGGTGACTTAAACAGTATGAAGGTTGGCGATGAAGGTTGCCAACCGAGTCAAGTATCAGAAGAAACATTTGAGAGAATTATGGACTTACTGGAGAAGGCTGCCTTTACACAGCAACGTGAGCTATTGAATAGTGATGAAGTAGCTGACTTCTGTTGGGATATTGCACCTGTGGAAGTAGTGAAAGCCATTCATGCTCATTGGCAAGAGAAGAGGTGGAGGAAAGGCATGGCTCTGGTTCGCCACTTCCAGGTGATATGCTTAGATATATTTTCAAATAGGAAGAACATTCTAGTCTTATTTTTTTTTAATATTTTCAGACTCTCAGTTATTTTATGCAAATATATTGTTCTTATTCATGCAGCCGGCTTCTTGGGAGCGGTACCAGCAGCAAATAAAGGAATGGGAATCACAGATCAGCGAATTGCAAAATTTACCAGCATCAAACAAGCAGCAATTAATGCTGGAAAGACCATCATTGTTTGCATTTTGTTTGAAACCTAGAGGATTGGAAATTCCAAACAAGACACAGAAGCACAGACCTCACAGGAAATTCAACGCAGGGAAGCAAATTACTTTAAGAGATCAGGACAGTGGCATCTGTCCAGGTAATTTGCTATTTCTGTCTTGTCACGACTTAAAAAATGATACATTTATTTCTAAGGCGAGAGTAATGACTCTGTTATTTTTGCTGTTAATAAGCAGCTACCAGGAAGCAGGGTGGGATGAGCATTGGAGAGGACAATTCTTCAGATGCCTTGGGTTATGTGTATAGCTCTAGTCCTCCACACATTGACATTCATTCTCAACCTGGAAGCATCACTGCAGTTTCATTAGAGGCAGCCACACAGTTGGATTCTATGGATTTCAGACTTGAGATGAATAATACCTTCCAGCAAAAGCAGAAAATGAAGCTAAGTCGAAGGAAATCAAAGAGGATGAAAATATTTGTGCCTTCTAAAGACACACAAAGGGATAGAATATCACGTTGTGACTTGGACCATAGAAAGCAATACATGTCTCATTCTTGGGAAATGACTTCCGGTGATCAATGGAATGATTCTTGTACTTCCTCCAAGTATAACTTGCCAAGTGTGAATTCAAGACATGCTTATCCACCTTCTGATTTTGATGCAGAACTAAGGGTTCAGGAGGCCACAAATGCCACACGAGCTGCAGCTGAACTGGCTGCAGTGAAACGTGCTAAGGCTCAAAGGCTACTTCAGAAGGCAGATCTGGCTATCCATAAAGCTGCAGTAGCTGTAGTGACTGCAGAGGCTATACAAGCTGCTGAAAGAAATGTCCAAGAAAGAAACCATATGGATGTTGAAAAGATGCAGAGTGAGCATCTTGACTCGTATAGGTGTAAAGTCAGCAGTCGGGCAATACCTTTTCCCAATGGAACCAGTGGTGTGGCAAATGAGTCTGTAATAATGAGTGTTGCAAATTGGCAGCCTGCTATGGTTGACGCTTCTCCTATAAAAGATGATGCAACAATCAGACAGAGCCCAAATAGATCTCCATCAGCTTCTTTGCTTACTACAAGCTGTCTCATTTCGAAAAGGCAGGTAGAATTGATGCCAGTCACAACAATAGGTTCCTCAGCAGTCCAGGATTTAGGTTCCAATCAGGCCCCAAAAACTAAAGTTGAGGATTCACTGTTGCCAAATGATGCATTCATGCCGCGTGCTAGTTGGGGTCGTGAAATCAATACCTGACTTCAAACGACAATGTATGGAGTGGAGATCTTTTTGCAATTCTTCCTATGTGTGAGGGATAGGGAATTGGGCTAACTGTATAGCCTCAATTTAGACACAGTGCTCATGGGCAGTTGCCAAGTTGCCACTTTCTGTGAAAGTATTGACTTTGAAGGAGCAAGTTTACAGCGAAATATCCGGCCGTCTTTTGTAGCATCTAGAGGGAGAAGGTTTGTAGATTTATTCTCATTACGAATTCTGTACAGAAAATTGTTTTCGGGTGCACTTCACAAATAGTTGAGCAGGAATGAACTCTCCGTTCAAATAAGTTTTTTTGCTCAAGTCAATATTCTTTTTTAATCTACTAATGCCTTCTTGGCAACAGATGACAGATCACTATAGGAGCAATTGTCGGGGAGTGTATGAGACCATCTGAATCTGTAATTAATTATAACATGACTTGTAGTGATGGTTGGGAGTTCAGATGTTGATCAAAGTGTTTTTAATTAGCCTAAGGTTGCATCATTCAGTACTGGTTTTTCCATTCTTGTTTAAATAGTAGTGCTGCCTACATTTATTTCTTATGATGTGTGTTTATTGTCGAGGAGGATGATCACCTGATGTGGAACCCAGCACTTATTTTGCATAGTTGATGTGTAACAGGAATCTACATGGACAACGTTATTCGTTTATATCCGTGTGTCAATGATGTCAGACATTAGAGGTTAAAGACAAGGTTGATGCAGGTTAAGATTTAAAGGATTTGATCCAAAGTATTTGATGTTTCTTAAGCATACAAGGGATTGCTGTGGTGTCTCCCTCTACCATGTCATCATGAAGGCCACAGGCTGTTTCATTGGCATGTGTAGGCTAAATGTAAGTGATTTGGAAAAGAAGCGTGTGCCTTGAAGACGACAGTAGTCTTGTGTTATTCTTGGTGTGGAGGAGTGGCAATAGGCTGTTTAATTGGTTAGGTTGAGGGGTGTTGCATTGTGCTTTGCATGTTATTCGTCTTCTTGAGGCACTTCCTTTATCTAGTTTATCCTTGGGGTTGGTTGGACGGTTGAGCTATGATGCCTATGACTGATTGGGCATTAATAGAACCCAAACAACACGAGCCAGGGCGGTTTAAGGCAAGCACTGAGCTTGTACTGCTCATTTTGCTCCAAGAAAAGACTGTTTAGATGCACGGGTTGAGTCTTACACTTTTCCGAGGGCATGTAGAGGCAAATTAATGAGCTACTGCTCATATGCTCCAAGAAAAACTAGTTTGGATGTATGTATAGAGCCTATCATTTTTTCAGTGCATGTATAGGCAAATTAATGAGCTTTTATTGTTCATCTATGCCAAGAAAATGAGTTTGGATCTTGCCTCAGGTAGCTAGGATCGAATCAAATCACACCATATGGTCTGTGTAGACCTTCAAATTTATAAAGAGAATGTGGGCATGTAATAAATGTGGGGTCTCTCACCAGCTTGAAATTGAAAATCCTACTAAATGCCGAGGCATTTTTTAGTTCCAAAAGATTTACTTTAAATATGATAGTTCAGAAGCAAGTCTCTCGGATAGAAAGGTATATAGAAAGGTGATTCAAGATCCAATATTTTCTTTTCCGATTTCTAGGCACAAATGTTTCTGAAGTTTTTATCGTGGTGTAGTACTGGTATTTTGGTAAGGTGAAGAAGAATACACAGTTACTGCACATACTCATTAGTGGGAAAAGGGATTAGCACTCGGACATGTCTTTTTTATACAATTTAATAGGGGCTTTAGTTATTTAATAGGTTGCTCTGTGTATCTCTCCGTGTACAATTTAATTAGGGATTTGCCAAGTCATCTTTTGTTTTTGCTAATATTTCTTTCTATATAATATTAAACTCTCAATGAAGAGAGATCTATACAATAAAGCGGACATAGATCTTAATGTGATTGCTATGATGAACAAACGTCATAAACTTCACAAAATTTATAATCCTATGGACCTTAGAATTGTTCATACTTCTAAGTACTGTAACTTTGGAACAGAGAACTGTCTATCATTGTTACTTTCTGGTCATTAAGGAACACAAAAACTGTAATGAGAAATAGATCAATAGAGGGTTTAAGGACAAAACAGTTTACCTTGAGCAACTTCATCTGGACTTTTGGTATGGATCTTGCTTCATTGGCTCTGGGCGATTGAGGCCGTCTTCAATGATGGCGACTAGAATGTTGAGAAGAATTCTTCATTGTTTTGCCGTAAATCGATGCTGTTAACCGTTTAGATATCAATTCTCAGCTGGTACGACTGCGCACTTATGCTTGAGTTAGGTTTGGGTCTCTTCTTTTATCAAACTGTATGTCTCCTATTGGCTGACATCCAAAATTACGCTTGATACCTTTCTACGGGAACGTCTACCTGAGGTAAAAAAAAATGCTGTTCCATGAATTCGTTTGACAAGGCCCAAGTATTAATGAGATTATTACTAGCTGTAGCATGGGCGGTTCTAGAAGTTCGAAGTATAATCCGAGGTTGCTCTTGGTTCCCCGGTTTATGTTTTGAAACATGTTGGTAAATTTCTCCCAAGGAAGGTGGGTAATAGATGAAAGACGAGACATTGGAACGAACCCTCCAAATTGGATTATACATTGCATTTGCTGGAACTAGTGTAGGGCCGACCTCTGCGGCACGCTGTAGCGGTTTGCGAAATAATTGGAAATAAAGTCTGAATAAAATATCTTGGGAAGAGGGGAGATCATGATTGGGGATGGATGGGTAGCGCATGTTAAGGGGTTAAAAGGTAGGATAAGACGGAAATGGAAGGGAAATGGAGGGAGAACAGCCCTAAGAGGAGATAACTCATCGTGGGTAGCCAGCGGGCTGGAGATTCTTTAGGCAAGAACTCCTAAGGTGAATAAGCGGGCTGGAGATTCCTTCCATAATATGTGGGGTGGGGAATCTGTTTATAATAGAAATTGATGAGTGTTTGTTACAGAAATTGATAAGCAATTGTTAATTATTCAAGCTCATGAGAAATTAATTATTCAAGCTCATGAGAAATTCGACTGAAAGTGGGATGATGTAGTCTAGTAGAAATTGAGAAATTCGACTGAAATTGACTAGAGGTGGTCTAATAGAAATTGATTAGAGGTGGTCAATTATTCAAGCACATGATATTGATCAGTGATCGTTACATTAATTGATAGAGTTGGTTAATTAATCGAACTCATGAGAAAGTGGAGGCGTAGTCTAAGAGAAATTGATTAGAGGTAGGATAAGATGGAAATGGAAGAGGAACTGGAGGGAGAAACCTAAGAATCGAGAACTCATAGGGTTTAGTAAGTGGGCTGGGGATTCTTTACATAATAACTCCTAGGAGTTAACGAGCCGGTTGGACATTCCTTCCATAAGGTGTGGTAAGAATCGAGAACTCATAGGGTTTAGTAAGTGGGCTGGGGATTCTTTACATAATAACTCCTAGGGGTTAACGAGCCGGTTGGACATTCCTTCCATAAGGTGTGGTGGTTCAATTTTTGATAGAAATTGATCAGTGTTTGTTATAGAAATCGATAAACAAGTGCTAATTGTTAATATTCAAGTTCATGAGAAATTGGACAGAAAGTGGGATGATGTAGTCTAGTAGAAATTGATCATAGTAATTATTCAAGCAGGTGATATTGATCAGTGTGTTACATAAGTTGATTAGGGTTAGCTAATTATTCAAACTTATGAGAAATTGGATTGAATTGAATGTGGGATGGTGTAGTCTTAACCGAAAGTGATTGATTAGGGTTAGCTAATTATTCAAACTCATGAGAAATTGGATTGGATTGAATGTGGGATGGTGTATTCTTAACTGAAATTGATTAGAGGTAGAGGATAAGATGGAAATGGAAGGGGAACTGGAGGGAGAACCCTAAGAATAGAGAACCTTGTAAAGTTTAGTAAGTGGGCTGGAGATTTTTTACATAATATCTCCTAGGGGTTAATGAGCGGGTTGGACATTCCTTCCATAAGGTGTGGTGGTTCAATTTATGATAGAGAAATCGATAAGGTGTGGTGGTTTAATTTATGATGGAAATTGATGTGTTTGTTACAGTAATCGATAAACAATCGATAATGGTTAAATATTCAAGTTCATGAGAAATTGGACTGAAAGTGGGATGATGTAGTCTAGTAGAAATTGATCAGAGTAATTATTCAAGTACACTGATATTGATCAGTGTTTGTTGTTACATAAGTTGATTAGGGTTAGCTAATTATTGAAACTAATGAGAAATTGGACTGAATGTGGGATGGTGTAGTGTTAACCGAAATTGATCAGAGGTTCAATAATTATTGAAGCACATGAAAGTTGAATAGTTAATTATTTAAGCACATAAAAAAATTCAGTGTCATAACTTGATTATTAATGATTATTAGTGAATGAAGTGCATGGGTGTAGTTGATTTTGGAAAATGATGTTTCAAATAGTGAGTGTTATATATATATATATAACACTCACTACTGATATTCCCTGTCATGTCATAACACTCACTACTGATATTCCCTGTCATGTCATATATATATATATGACATGACATGACATGACTTGATAGGGAATATTAGGGAATATCATTAATGGGAGATGTAAAGAATGAAATCTTAACATAGAAATATGCCATTGACAAGATAGAAACAAAAATTATTTTAGAATCAAATTATGTAGAATTTATGTTATTTTGATAATTGTTGTCAATATACAATTTCTACATTGTTTCCTCTTTAAAAATTTGGGTCCTTATTGAGATGGATCACTTTTTTGAATTGTTGTCAATATACAATTTCTACATTGTTTTCTCTTTAAAGATTTGGGTCCTTATTGAGATGGATCACGTTGGGTCCTTATTGAGATGGATCACGTCCTTATTGAGATGGATCACTTTTTTGAACTTGAGTTGAAGATTACATAAGAAGGGATTATACTGATGGATCGCTTTTTTGAAATTGAGTTGAAGATTACACAAGGAGGGATTCCAGTATAAGAATAATTTCCCCTTCATTTAATGGTCCTAGGTTTTAATCAAAAAGTTTTTGGTTAGTTGTAAAATTTTGTTGGTGTATTAATGGGAGGGATGATTTTGGTCAGTTATAAAATTTTGTTGGTGTATTAATGGGAGGGATGATTTCATTGTTTTCATTTTACATAAAATTATATGTGAAATGCTTTCAAAATAGATGGTTGTTTCTTTTTTAGATTAGATTTTAGTTTTACATAAAAATTATATGTAAAATGCTTTCAAATTAGATGGTACATAAAATTATATGTGGAATGCTTTCAAAATAGATGCTTGTTTCTTTTTTAGATTAGATTTTAGTTTTACATAAAAATTATATGTAAAATGTTTTCAAATTAGATGGTTGTTTCCTTATTAGATTAGATTTTAGATTTTGTGCAGTTAAGATCTTAATATAAAAGTTTAATAAATGCTGTTAAACTAGATAGTTGTTTCTTTTTTAGACTGGATTTTAGATTTTGTGTAGTTAAGAAGATCTTAATATAAAAATTTAATTTTTTATTTTTTATAATTTTGTCTTTAATATAATTTCAATATAATGAAATGTATGCCTCTTATATTTTCTTATGGAATTATCATGAAAAATGCATTAAAAATTTATATATTAATTTTTATTGCTTCAAGAAGATTAATTGTCATTTGTATAGATTATTTAAAATATGAATTTATTTAGTATTGAAATCCATTTGCAATTAATTGTAGGTTAAATGATTTAGGAAATGATCATTTTTTTTTTTGGGAAAATGGATTTTGAAAAAATAGTGATTTGTAGAATAACTAGACAACGTCTTTTCATTATAAATTTACAAAAAATAGTGAATTGTAGAACAACTAGACAACACCTTTTCATTACAAGTTTCTTTTAAATATGAAGTATTGAAAGTATAAAGAAAAATTGTGTGAATTATTAGTGGTTTAAAAATTCTGATGAATTTACAAAAAAATAATGATTTGTAGAACAACTAGACAACATGTAAATTATTAATGATTTAAAAATTCATAAATTTTTATATTGGATATTTTTTTGAATGTTTAAATTTAAATTAAAATATTGGATTTTGAAAAATAAAAATAGTGATTTGTAGAATAACTAGACAATGTCTTTTCATTATAAATTTACAAAAAATAGTGAATTGTAGAACAACTAGACAACACCTTTTCATTACAAGTTTCTTTTAAATATGAAGTATTGAAAGTATAAAGAAAAATTGTGTGAATTATTAGTGGGTTAAAAATTCCGATGAATTTACAAAAAAATAACGATTTGTAGAACTAGACAACACCTTTTCATTACAAGATTCTTTTAAATATGAATTAAATATGGAGTATTGAAAGTATAAAAAAAAATCGTGTAAATTATTAATGATTTAAAAATTCATAAATTTTTATATTGGATATTTTTTTGAATGTTTAAATTTAAATTAAATTTATCTTATATTATAAATAAATTATATTATTATTATTATTTTTTTGGATTTTATATTTTAAATAAATTATATTACCTATTGTTTTTTTAATCTTTTAGTATTCCCCACCCATCATCATATGTGTTTCATTCAAATTGAATAATAAAGTGCATTTCATTCTTTTTTATTCAATTATTATTTAAAAAAAATTCTTTTTCAGTGAAGATCATATTTAAGTATTTAAATCTCAAGTGCATGTTTTTTTTTTGAGTTCAAAAGATTAGGAATACTAGTTTTACTAAAAATGTTATTTCAAATGTGGAGTAGCATTCCTTTATTTTTTTTGAGTTCAAAGGATTAGGTATACTAGTTTTATTAGGGATGTCATTTCAAATATAATTCTTTATTTTTTTTCGAGTTCCAAGGGTTAGGTATACTAATTTAACTAGGGATGTGAATTCAAATGTGGAGTAACATTCTTTTAATAAAGAAGCTATTTCAAATATGAAGCATTTCTTGAAATTTTCAAGATTTTTTTTTGAAAAAATTAAATAAATAATACATTTTTATATTTTTAAATAAAAGTTGTGTTTTTTGTGGTTTAATTATAGATTTAATGTTCTGTAAATAAATAACCATTTTTTTTAAAAATGATATTTTTGAAGATGTGTTAAGATGACTAATATTTTTCTTAAATATATCATTGGATTTGATTTCTAATGGGTTAAATTGTGCATACATACAATGGTGAAAGTTTTTGGTATAAGTCTTTATTATTAGAGATTTTTTTAATATTTGGTATCTTTTTTATCATATTGATTATATTCTTTAAAGTATCATGTTTAAAAAAAAAAAATTAATATGGATTATAGTCTTTGCATAGATCTTTTTAATTGGGTTTGAGAAATGACTTTGTTTAATACACTTTCAATTATATTACTATTGTAAAGTAATATATTTAAAGAGATTTTCAATTCTTCTATTTATTTTTAATAAATTTACAACACTTTCAATTGTTTTTTTGCAATTTATATATTAAACACATTTATTGAATGACTTCATTCTTTTCGATCAAAAAGTTCAATGATTAAACAAAAGGAAAAACATGCATCCTTCCAAATTTATGAAATTCTCTCCATTAACATTTGCATAGAGATATCCTCCATGTTCCTAGAATGACATTAGAATTTGTTATGTTTTATCTTGCATTTACAATACTACAAATGTAATTTGTTTTATCTTAAATTTATAAACCTATATATGTAAAACTTGTAACTATTCAATGTCATTAGGTATATATGACAAGTTTTGTAAGGATACATTTGCCTTGTTTCATATACCATTGGAAATGTGGCAGAATCAATCACAAATGTTTCAGGGATATATTCTCTTTTATTAGTCCCTGTCGAAGGCGTAGAGGGACTATATCGATCGATAA
>SNQJ01S0104316.1:30326-54787 GCA_010110895.2 Picea sitchensis | reverse complement strand
TAGCTTGCACCTAGATTTACAAGTGAAGGTTGACATAGATTAGAAATGGACATTCTTACAAATAAATTCCTTTTGTTTCTTCTAAATTAGAAATAAAATCTATATTCTAATAAGCTACAATGATACATGGAATTCTACTACCCGTTGGAACATATCCTCGAGGATAGTTACAGACTTCTAGGTTATGGACACAAGGAGGAGGTAACCACATAGGTTTGAGGTCCAAATCCACATTAATTTGTAGGCACAAAACAAGAACAAATGCTTTATTGTCTCATATTTATGGTAGAAAGGGCATTTGGGTTGGGAAATATGGAGATACTTTAGGCATTGGCTAAGAGGAAGGCCACCTAGAAGTATGGATCAAGCAAACATGGATTTTTTGGGCTTGATGAAAGTTTGACACACTATATAGAGTTGAAAAGCTAGGTAGACTAGTTAAAGTCCACCCTTGGAGTTCACTTAACTTGACATCAACGATTTCCTTGCGGTTGAGGAACCATTACCCATAAGAAGGCTTGCATTTCTTAACCCTTTTGAGCAATTCACCTTCATTCTTTCCACCAAATAGTTGGATCGGGCATGCCCAACTTGAGAAATGGGTCATTTGAGACTAACTCCTAAATCCACTCAAGGGTAGTCTTGTCTGGCATACTTAACGAATATTTTGCTTTCAACTTAGCTCATGGCTTCCACTGGCGTGCACGATCGTTAAAGAGGTCACTACTTCCATGAGATGTTTTTTGAATAGAGGCTTCATTGAGAACCAACTATTTCTTCTAAAGATTTATCTTCATACTAAACTAAAGGAGACCATTGGATGCAATGATCACTAAAAGACACTTTCTACAAAGTGAGTCACTTTTCCGTGAAAGGCAATGTTTGATAACCTCCCAAGCCATCTAAATACTTTGGTCAGAGTTAACTACAACAAGGTATAATAGTTGACATTCCTCCAACTCTTTTTACCTAGTGGGGTTCCTTGCAACAAGATGTAATTGCATAGGAGCAATTTTTAGTGCTCTCGACCCTTCACAATGAGAACCACCCACTTTGGCACAAGCCACAAACTTCTTTGAAAGAACACATCATCCCCAAATTACCCCACTCCTTAGGATTGCAATAAAGGCCCTAGTTGACCTCTGATTAAATCATTTTTTTCTTTGAAGGTTGGCTTAGAGAAATTTTTGAAGGAGCTTCTCCAATTGTTGATAGACCACAATAGATGAATCCAATTATAGGAAGACTAGTACACATTAGTAGTAGCTAACACTTTTGAACAAATCTGGAATCTAGCCGCTAGAGACAAAGGTCACAAAATCCACTTATAAACTTTATTCACTATTTGCTATAACACCACCTCCCAAAGGGCTTTCGATGAAGCTCGAAAGGCAAAGGGGATCTCTAGGAATTTAAACACTTGACCACAATGTATCCATGACCACCCTTGATTCGATAGCTAAGCAAGAATGTCTCACAAAGCTAATCTGCAGCGTTGTGTTTTGTCCTTTTGCAACTTGGAACTTAAGGCTTCATTGAAGATATGATTGAAATCCATGGCATTGTCCACCAACATTTTTCCCTCTAAAACATTGCAGAAAATAATTGCTAGCAAGATGTCCATTAACCATTTGACCATTAACACTTCTATCCATTTTAATAGGACCAATTCTAAATTAAGTATTCTTTTCTAGTCTAAAAGACTTTTCTAAATAGAAGGTCCATCGATTTATACAAACCCACCTTCCCCACATTCGCCATTCCTCCTCCTCACTTAACAAATTCTCCAAGAGCACCCCTTAATTACCTAATAAATGATTTCATAAAAAAGAATCCTAATAAAATAAAATAAGTTCAGTAAAAGTTTGGCAATGATATGGCTATACGTGCTTAATGTCAACATTATTTTATTTATTTAAAATAGTAATAATTAAAATTTCAATAACATAAACTTCAAGCGACATGCAAGTATTTCAGTTCCCTGAAAATATTTCCATGTAAAACCGTCATCCATGGGTTTTGAAATCTTTGATAAGTGCTTCCATGCAATAGCCATCAACCATAAAAGGGATGATTTAAAACCTCTTGGATTCTTCCAGTTTTGTATACCAGGCATTTTTTCAAGAAACCTTCAGCTGCAGGGCTGTGGTGGTGGATTTGAAGATAAAATAAAATCTAAAATATAGATAAGCGGATGTGAGAAAAGACACGGGCGGATATATAACATTTACACAAAGCATTAACATCGTCTGATAACTCATCTCATACATGTGCGCATTGGCTTGGATTGATTGGGCTGCTTCTTGTTATTTACTGGTCGGTGTATATTACATGCATGTTTATTAGTTTTAGGTCATTTTTTTTCAATTTTTCAGTGGGTGTTTTTGGTTGATTTTTCCTTTACTATGTTTTTTTTCCTTCCTGTGTTTGCATTGTTTGGTCGGTCAATTTTTTTTGGTTTGGTTTGATGCAGAGCAGAAGAGATGAAACCCATGATATTGGATTGCTATGAAGGGTAATCACCGGAGCAGGTATGGTTTTTGTTTTGGTTTAGTTTGAACAGGCATGAGATACACATATTTAGATAGATATATTCCCAATAAAGGCGTACAGAATGGGATGCCTTTGGTAGATAAGGGTTGAGGCTATGCATACAGTCTAAAGGGTTCTTTTTATGAGTGTTTTTTTTAAATTTCCACTGCAGGAAATTGCAGCTTATAAGTCTTCAGAGAAAGCTCATTTGCTCATTGGGATTTCAGTAGGAGAAAGTAATTTGAGGTAACGCTCGATCTATACTCAACGATTCCTTAAATTTATTTGATGGGTCACTTGCTTATCTAGGTTTTATTTTGAGGTAGAAATGATATCTCATTTTATTGCTTTCAGGAGGAGCCGCTTTCAGGAGGAGCTGCCATTGAAGACAAAATGAGGCGAGAAGATTGCATTGCTACATTTCATATTAGCAGGTAAAGGTCACATGAAGCTTTTCATCTTTTCCTTGATCCTATTTTCATATTTCCATATTTTCCCATAATCTAACCTCCAGAAAAACTCATTTTCTCATTGGGATTTCAGTAGGAGAAAGTAATTGAGAGTAGCAGCTTCGATCTATACTCACGATTCCTTAAATTTCGATTTCTTAAATTTATTTGATGGGTCACTTGCTTATCTAGGTTTTATTTTGAGGTTGAAATGATATCTCATTTTATGATATGGACCTGGAGACTCAAAATCCCCCCTCTCAATAATGGGCAGGAAGAAGCAATTAGTTGTCATATTTTCTAATAAATTTGTATGTTTATCAAAGTAATTAGAATTTTAAGCGTCTTTTAAAAGTTATATACATACAAGTTTTTATGCAAGAATTATTAGATTACCAATACACATAATTTTTTTGTAAATTTTGTTACATAACTTTTGGATGTTACCAATTTTATTTGGAAATTCATGATAAAAAAAAAATGGTACTTTGTTGTTCCACTTTTGCTCCAACTTTTATAATACAAGTTTCCCAATCTTAATTAAAAATAATAACAAAATTTTAATATATAATACTAATTTAATTTTTTTATTATTTTTATCAATTCAAAATATTTTAATAAAAGTTTTATAACTATTTATTATAATTTTATTGTAATAGCCATAACTAAAATGATTTTAAAAAGGTATCGAGATCAAAGTATTAGCTTCTCATTTAACTCGTTAAAGATGAAGCTTAAAAAAAATTGATTTCACGATATAAGAATATGAAACTTTTAAATAAATTGATTTCACGATATATATTATTGGTAATAAAGGAGTGAAATTTTATTTTTATGATTACATTTAATATGTTATTTTTGTTTCATAGGTGGTGATTTAAATTCATTAACCTTTTATACATTATTGCATTAAATTTAGAAAAGTGTAAAGAAAGTTTATAATTTTTTACATTAAAATGATTTTACATATAAAGAAAACAAAATAGCTAATCTATAATTATTAGATTATTAAAATTTATTAAAAATAATAAATTTTAAATTTTAATAATTAATATTAAAATAGTTAGTTAAATGAGTTACAATATAGTAACTAGTTTATATTTATAGAGTTATTAAAAAGTTGTTAAATAAGTTTCAATATTAACATCAAAATAGTTACATGGCTCAATATTAAAGAATATAAAACAAAAATCAAATTTATAGGTTATTTGAAGGATGGTCACAATCATTGAGGTTTGAGCCCACATTAATTGGTGGCTCATCAATGAGTAATGAGTAGATTAGGGTTCTATTTGTCATCATTTTGTTACTTTGGATATTTGTCCATCAGTAAGTTAAGTTTTTAGAACTCATCATTTGTGTGTTAAGGAGGAGGTGAGCAATTATGGTGCTTTTGACTTTGGTTTTGGTGTTCATTATGCTCTTGAACTAAGTGGCTTGCTCTTTGGTGTGTCATGTTTCCAATCTATGTGAACGCACCGAATGAGGTGTTAGGAGTGGACCTTTGAGAAACCCTGCTCATAGTGTAAGAAGGCACCATAAGTACTTTCACAGTTTCCTTAGATGTGCTAACTCAAGGGCCACTGTCATAGCTTGCACCTAGATTTACAAGTGAAGGTTGACATAGATTAGAAATGGACATTCTTACAAATAAATTCCTTTTGTTTCTTCTAAATTAGAAATAAAATCTATATTCTAATAAGCTACAATGATACATGGAATTCTACTACCCATTGGAACATATCACCGAGGAAAGTAGACTTCTAGGTTATGAACACAAGGAGGAGGTAACCACATAGGTTTGAGGTCCAAATCCACATTAATTTGCAGGCACAAAACTAGAACAAATGCTTTATTGTTTCATCTTTATGGTAGAAAGGGCATTTGGGTTGGGAAATATGGAGATACTTTAGGCATTGGCTAAGAGGAAGGCCACCTAGAAGCATGGACCAAGCAAACATGGCTTTTTTGGGCTCGATGAAAGTTTGACACACTATATAGAGTTGAAAAGCTAGGTAGACTAGTTAAAGTCCACCCTTGGAGTTCACTTAACTTGACATCAACAATTTCCTTGTGGTTGAGGAGCCGTTACCCATAAGAAGGCTTGTATTTCTTAACCATTTTGAGCAATTCACCTTCATTCTTTCGCCAGGTAGTTGGATTGGGCATGCCCAACTTGAGAAATGGGTCATTTGAGACTAATTCCTAAATCCACTCAATGGTAGGCTTGTCTGGCATACTTAACGAATATTTTGTTTTCAACTTAGCTCATGGCTTCCACTGGCGTGCACGATCGTTAAAGAGGTCACTACTTCCATGAGACTCTTTTTGAATAGAGGCTTCATTGAGAACCAACTATTTCTTCCAAAGATTTATCTTCATACTAAACTAAATGAGACCATTGGATGCAATGATCACTAAAAGACACTTTCTACAAAGTGAGTCGCTTTTCCGTGAAAGGCAATGTTTGATAACCTCCCAAGCCATCTAAATACTTTGGTCAGAGTTAACTACAACAAGGTATAATAGTTGACATTCCTCCAACTCTTTTTACCTAGTGGGGTTCCCTGCAACAAGATGTAATTGCATAGGAGCAATTTCTAGTGCTCTCGACCCTTCACAATGAGAACCACCCACTTTGGCACAAGCCACAAACTTCTTTGAAAGAACACATCATCCCCAAACTACCTCACTCCTTAGGATTGCAATAAAGGCCCTAGTTGACCTCTGATTAAATCATTTTTTCTTTGAAGGTTGGCTTAGAGAAAGTTTTGAAGGAGCTTCTCCAATTGTTGATAGACCACAATAGATGAATCCAATTATAGGAAGACTAGTACACATTAGTAGTAGCTAACACTTTTGAACAAATCTGGAATCTAGCCGCTAGAGACAAAGGTCACAAAATCCACTTATAAACTTTATTCACTATTTGCTATAACACCACCTCCCAAAGGGCTTTCGATGAAGCTCGAAAGGCAAAAGGGATCTCTAGGAATTTAAACACTTGACCACAATGTATCCATGACCACCCTTGATTCGATAGCTAAGCGAGAATGTCTCACAAAGCTAATCTACAGCGTTGTGTTTTGGCCTTTTGCAACTTGGAACTTAAGTCTTCATTGAAGATATGATTGAAATCCATGGCATTGTCCACCAACATTTTTCCCTCTAAAACATTGCAGAAAATAATTGTTAGCAAGATGTCCATTAACCATTTGACCATTAACACTTCTATCCATTTTAATAGGACCAATTCTAAATTAAGTATTCTTTTCTACTCTAAAAGACTTTTCTAAATAGAAGGTCCATCGATTTATACAAACCCACCTTCCCCACATTCATCATTCCTCCTCCTCACTTGAACAAATTCTCCAAGAGCACCCCTTAATTACCTATTAAATGATTTCATAAAAATAAATCCTAATAAAATAAAATAAGTTCAGTTAAAGTTTGGCAATGAAATGGCTATACGTAGCAATGTCAACTTTATTATTTTATTTATTTAAAATAGTAATAATGAAAATTTCAATAACATAAACTTCAAGCGACGTGCAAATATTTCAGTTCCCTGAAAAATATTTCCATGTAAAACCGTCATCCATGGGTTTTGAAATCTTTGATAAGTGCTTCCATGCAATAGCCATCAACCATAAAAGGGATGATTTAAAACCTCTTGGATTCTTCCAGTTTTGTATACCAGGCATTTTTTCAAGAAACCTTCAGATGCAGGGTTGTGGCAGTGGATTTGAAGATAAAATAAAATCTAAAATAGATAGCGGGCTGATGAGAAAGACACGGGCCGGATATATAACATTTTAGGGCGGTAACATCGTGCAGTAACTCATCTCATACGGCGTGCATTGGCTTGGATTGAGCTTCTTGTTATTTGTTTGGTGGTGGCATGGCCATGCATGTTATTGGTTTTAACAGTCCATTTTCTTTATCAATTTTTCAGTGGGTGTTTACGGTTGATTTTTTCCCTTTCTTATGTTTTTTTCTCTTCTACGTGTTTGTATTGTTTGGTCGGTCCATTGTTTTTGGTTTGGTTTGAAAGGAAGCAGAAGAGATGGAACCCATGATTTTGGATTTCTACTAAGGGTAATCACTGGAGCAGGTATGGTCTTTGTTTTGGTTTAGTCTGAGCATGCATGAGATACACATATTTAGATAGATATATTCCCAATAAGCATGTTCAGAATGGGATGCCTCTGGTAGATAAGGGTTTAGAGGCTATGCATACAGTCTAAAGGGTTCTTTTTTATGAGTGTTTTTGAAATTTCCCTTCGCGAGAGTGCGAGTGGAGTCTATAAGTCTTCAGAGAAAGCTCATTTGCTCATTGGGATTTCAGTAGGAGAAAGTAATTTGAGGTAACGCTCGATCTATACTCATCGATTCCTTAAATTTATTTGATGGGTCATTTGCTTATCTAGGTTTTATTTTGAGGTAGAAATGATATCTCATTTCTTTGCTTCGGGGAGAGCAGCCGGGAGGAGGCAGCCATTGAAGACAAAATGAGGCGAGAAGATTGCATTCCTACGTTTCGTATCAGCAGGTAAAGGTCACATGAAGCTTTTCATCTTTTCCACTGATCTATTTTTCATATTTTCCCCATTTTCCCATAATCTAATCTCAAAAACTCATTTTCTCATTTAGAGTTCAGTGGGAGAAAGTAATTAGAATGCTTCGATCTATACTCTACCAGATTCTCTAAATTTGTTCTTAAATTTATTTGATGGGTCACTTGCTTATCTAGGTTTTATTTGAGGTTGAAATGATCTCGACACATGATATGAACCTGGAGACTCGAAATTCCCCCTCTCAATAATGGGCAGGAAGAAGCAATTAGTTGTCATATTTTCTAATAAGTTTGTATGTTTATCAAAGTAATTAGAATTTTAGGCGTCTTTTAAAAGTTATATACATACAAGTTTTTATGCAAAAATTATGAGTGCAATACATAATTTTTGTAAAATTTTGTTATAACTTTTGGATGTTGCAATTTATTTGGAAATTCATGATAAAAAAAATTGTACTTTGTTGTTCCACTTTTGCTACAACTTTTATAATACAAGTTTCCCAATCTTAATTAAAAATTATAACAAAATTTTAATATATATTACTAATTTAATTTTTTATTATTTTTATCAATTTCAAAATATTTTTAATAAAAGTTTATAACTATTTATTATAATTTTATTGTAATAGCCATAACTAAAATGATTTTAAAAAGGTATCGAGATCAAAGTATTAGCTTCTCTTTTAACTCGTTAAAGATGAAGCTTTAAAAAAATTGATTTCACGATATAAGAATATGAAACTTTTAAATAAATTGATTTCACGATATATATTATTGTTGTAAAGTGAAATTTTATTTTTATGATTACATTTAATATGTTATTTTGTTTCATAGGTGAGTTAAATTCATTAACCTTTATACAGTATTGCATTAAATTTAGAAAAGTGTAAAGAAAGTTTATAATTTTTTACATTAAAATGATTTTATATATAAAGAAAATAAAATAGCTAATTTATAATTATTAGATTATTAAATTTATTAAAAATAAATTTTTAAATTTTAATAATAATATTAAAATAGTTAGTTAAATGAGTTACAATATAGTAACTAGTCTATATTTATAGAGTTATTAAAAAAGTTGTTAAATAAGTTTCAATATTAACATCAAAATAGTTACATGGCTCAATATTAAAGAATATAAAACAAAAATCAAATTTATAGGTTATTTGAAGGATGCTCACAATCATTGAGGTTTGAGCCCATATTAATTCGTGGATCATCAATGACTAGATTAGGGTTCTATTTGTCATCATTTTGTTACTTGGGATATTTGTCCATCACTAAGTTAAGTTTTTAGAACTCATCATTTGTGTGTTAAGGAGGAGGTGAGCAATTATGGTGCTTTTGACTTTGGCTTTGGCGTTCATTATGCTCTTGAACTAAGTGGCTTGCTCTTTGGTGTGTCATGTTTCCAATCTATGTGAACGCACCGAATGAGGTGTTAGGAGTGGACCTTTGAGAAACCCTGCTCATAGTGTAAGAAGGCACCATAAGTACTTTCACGGTTTCCTTAGATGTGCTAACTCAAGGGCCACTGTCATAGCTTGCACCTAGATTTACAAGTGAAGGTTGACATAGATTAAAAATGGACATTCTTACAAATAAATTCCTTTTGTTTCTTCTAAATTAGAAATAAAATCTATATTCTAATAAGCTACAATGATACATGGAATTCTACTACCCATTGGAACATATCACCGAGGAAAGTAGACTTCTAGGTTATGAACACAAGGAGGAGGTAACCACATAGGTTTGAGGTCCAAATCCACATTAATTTGCAGGCACAAAACTAGAACAAATGCTTTATTGTTTCATCTTTATGGTAGAAAGGGCATTTGGGTTGGGAATCATGGAGATACTTTAGGCATTGTCTAAGAGGAAGGCCACCTAGAAGCATGGACCAAGCAAACATGGCTTTTTCGGGCTTGATGAAAGTTTGCCACACTGTGTAGAGTTGAAAAGCTAGATAGACTAGTTAAAGTCCACCCTTGGAGTTCACTTAACTTGACATCAACAATTTCCTTGTGGTTGAGGAACTGTTACCCATAAGAAGGCTTGTATTTCTTAACCATTTTGAGCAATTCACCTTCATTCTTTCGCCAAGTAGTTGGATTGGGCATGCCCAACTTGAGAAATGGGTCATTTGAGACTAATTCCTAAATCCACTCAATGGTAGGCTTGTCTGGCATACTTAACGAATATTTTATTTTCAACTTAGCTCATGGCTTCCACTGGCGTGCACGATCGTTAAAGAGGTCACTACTTCCATGAGACTCTTTTTTGAATAGAGGCTTCATTGAGAACCAACTATTTCTTCCAAAGATTTATCTTCATACTAAACTAAAGGAGACCATTGGATGCAATGATCACTAAAAGACACTTTCTACAAAGTGAGTCACTTTTTCGTGAAAGGCAATGTTTGATAACCTCCCAAGCCATCTAAATACTTTGGTCAGAGTTAACTACAACAAGGTATAATAGTTGACATTCCTCCAACTCTTTTTACCTAGTGGGGTTCCTTGCAACAAGATGTAATTGCATAGGAGCAATTTCTAGTTCTCTCGACCCTTCACAATGAGAACCACCCACTTTGGCAAGCCACAAAACTCTTGAAAGAACACATCATCTAAACTACCCTCCTTAGGATTGCAATAAAGGCCCTAGTTGACCTCTGATTAAATCATTTTTTTCTTTGAAGGTTGGCTTAGAGAAATTTTTGAAGGAGCTTCTCCAATTGTTGATAGACCACAATAGATGAATCCAATTATAGGAAGACTAGTACACATTAGTAGTAGCTAACACTTTTGAAAAAATCTGGAATCTAGCCGCTAGAGACAAAGGTCACAAAATCCACTTATAAACTTTATTCACTATTTGCTATAACACCACCTCCCAAAGGGCTTTCGATGAAGCTCGAAAGGCAAAAGGGATCTCTAGGAATTTAAACACTTGACCACAATGTATCCATGACCACCCTTGATTCGATAGCTAAGCAAGAATGTCTCACAAAGCTAATCTGAAGCGTTGTGTTTTGGCCTTTTGAAACTTGGAACTTAAGGCTTCATTGAAGATATGATTGAAATCCATGGCATTGTCCACCAACATTTTTCCCTCTAAAACATTGCAGAAAATAATTGTTATCAAGATGTCCATTAACCATTTGACCATTAACACTTCTATCCATTTTAATAGGACCAATTCTAAATTAAGTATTCTTTTCTAGTCTAAAAGACTTTTCTAAATAGAAGGTCCATCGATTTATACAAACCCACCTTCCCCACATTCGCCATTCCTCCTCCTCACTTGAACAAATTCTCCAAGAGCACCCCTTAATTACCTAATAAATGATTTCATAAAAATAAATCTAATAAAATAAAATAAGTTCGATTAAAAAGTTTGGCAATGATATGGCTATACGTAGCAATGTCAACTTTATTATTTTATTTATTTAAAATAGTGTAAATTAAAATTTCAATATATAAACTTCAGCGACATGCAAGTATTTCAGTTCCCTGAAAAATATTTCCATGTAAAACCGTCATCCATGGGTTTTGAAATCTTTGATAAGTGCTTCCATGCAATCGCCATCAACCATAAAGGGATGATTTAAAACCTCTTGGATTCTTCGATTTTTATGCAGAACATTTTTTCAAACAATTTTGTGTGATGGATTGAAGAAGATAGTAATATTAAATCTAAAATATAGATAAAAAGCGGATGTGAGAAAGACCTGGAGCGGATATATAACATTTTCAAACAACCAACATCGTACGAGTAACTCATCTCCTATATTTTGCATTGGCTTGGATTGGCTACTTCTTGTTATTTGTTTGAGCCGATTGGCATGTATGCATGTTTATTGGTTTATGATCATTTTTCTTTATCAATTTTTCGATTGGGTGTTTTGGTTTGATATTTCCTTTACTATATTTTTTTCTTTTCTGTGTTTGTATTGTTTGGTCGGTCCATTTTTTTTGGTTTTGGTTTGATTTTTTTTTTTTTTTTTTTTTTTTTTTTTTGGTATGGTTTTGTTTTGGTTTTAGTTTGGCTTGAGGCATGAGATACACATATTTAGATAGATATATTCCCAATAAACACGTACAAAATGGGATGCCTCTGGTAGATAAGGGTTGAGTATGCACTCTGATCCTAAAGAGTTCTTTTATGAGTGTTTTTAAATTTCCCGCTACTTGAAATTGCATTATAAGTCTTCGAGAGAAAGCTCATTTGCTCAGTATTTAAGGATTTCGGTGGGAGAAAGTAATTCGAGGTAACGTTCGATCTATATTCACCGATTCCTTAAATTTATTTGATGGGTCACTTGCTTATCTAGGTTTTATTTTGAGGTAGAAATGATATCTCATTTTATTGCTTTCAGGAGGAGCCGCTTTCAGGAGGAGCCGCCATTGAAGACAAAATGAGGCGAAGAGATTGCATTCCTACATTTCGTATCAGCAGGTAAAGGTCACATGAAGCTTTTCATCTTTTCAACAATCTATTTTCATATTTTCCATATTTTCCATAATTAACCTCGGAAAGAAACTCATTTTCTCATGGGATTTGTTAGGAGAAAGTAATTGAGTAGCCTTTCGATCTATACTCACGATTCCTTAAATTTCGATTTCTTAAATTTATTTGATGGGTCACTTGCTTATCTAGGTTTTATTTTGAGGTTGAAATGATATCTCATTTTATGATATGGACATGAGACTCAAATCCCCCTCTCAATAATGTAGGCGGGAAAAAGCAGTGGATTGTCATATTTTCTAATAAATTTGTATGTTTATCAAAGTAATTAGAATTTTAGGCGTCTTTTAAAAGTTATATACATACAAGATTTTATGCAAGAATTAATGAGACAATACATATAAATTTTTGTAAATTTTGTTACATAACTTTTGGATGTTACCAATTTTATTTGGAAATTCATGATAAAAAAAAAAATGGTACTTTGTTGTTCCACTTTTGCTACAACTTTTATAATACAAGTTTCCAATTTGAAAATAATAACAAAATTTTAATATATAATATAATTTAATTTTTATTATTTTTATCAATTCAAAAATATTTTTAATAAAAGAGTTTTATAACTATTTATTATAATTTTATTGTAATAGCCATAACTAAAATGATTTTAAAAAGGTATCGAGATCAAAGTATTAGCTTCTCATTTAACTCGTTAAAGATGAAGCTTTAAAAAAATTGATTTCACGATATAAGAATATGAAACTTTTAAATAAATTGATTTCACGATATATTATTATTGGTGTAAGTGAAATTTTATTTTTATGAGATTACATTTAATATGATATTTTTGTTTCATAGGTGGTGATTTAAATTCATTAACCTTTTATACATTATTGCATTAAATTTAGAAAAGTGTAAAGAAAGTTTATAATTTTTTACATTAAAATGATTTTATATATAAAAGAAAATAAAATAGCTAATCTATAATTATTAGATTATTAAAATTTATTAAAATAATAAATTTTAAATTTTAATAATAATATTAAAATAATAGTTAGTTAAAATGAGTTACAATATAGTAACTAGTCTATATTTATAGAGTTATTAAAAAGTTGTTAAATAAGTTTCAATATTAACATCAAAATAGTTACATGGCTCAATATTAAAGAATATAAAACAAAAATCAAATTTATAGGTTATTTGAAGGATGGTCACAATCATTGAGGTTTGAGCCCATATTAATTTGTGGCTCATCAATGACTAGATTAGGGTTCTATTTGTCATCATTTTGTTACTTTGGATATTTGTCCATCAGTAAGTTAAGTTTTTAGAACTCATCATTTGTGTGTTAAGGAGGAGGTGAGCAATTATGGTGCTTTTGACTTTGGCTTTGGCGTTCATTATGCTCTTGAACTAAGTGGCTTGCTCTTTGGTGTGTCATGTTTCCAATCTATGTGAACGCACCGAATGAGGTGTTAGGAGTGGACCTTTGAGAAACCCTGCTCATTGTGTAAGAAGGCACCATAAGTACTTTCACGGTTTCCTTAGATGTGCTAACTCAAGGGCCACTGTCATAGCTTGCACCTAGATTTACAAGTGAAGGTTGACATAGATTAGAAATGGACATTCTTACAAATAAATTCCTTTTGTTTCTTCTAAATTAGAAATAAAATCTATATTCTAATAAGCTACAATGATACATGGAATTCTACTACCCATTGGAACATATCACCGAGGAAAGTAGACTTCTAGGTTATGAACACAAGGAGGAGGTAACCACATAGGTTTGAGGGTCAAATCCACATTAGTTACAGAGGGCACAAAACTAGAATAAATGCTTTATTGTTTCATCTTTATGGTAGAAAGGGCATTTGGGTTGGGAAACATGGAGATACTTTAGGCATTGGCTAAGAGGAAGGCCACCTAGAAGCATGGACCAAGCAAACATGGCTTTTTTGGGCTCGATGAAAGTTTGACACACTATATAGAGTTGAAAAGCTAGGTAGACTAGTTAAAGTCCACCCTTGGAGTTCACTTAACTTGACATCAACAATTTCCTTGTGGTTGAGGAACTGTTACCCATAAGAAGGCTTGTATTTCTTAACCATTTTGAGCAATTCACCTTCATTCTTTCGCCAGGTAGTTGGATTGGGCATGCCCAACTTGAGAAATGGGTCATTTGAGACTAATTCCTAAATCCACTCAATGGTAGGCTTGTCTGGCATACTTAACGAATATTTTGTTTTCAACTTAGCTCATGGCTTCCACTAGGGCGCACGATCGTTAAAGAGGTCACTACTTCCATGAGAATCTTTTTGAATAGAGGCTTCATTGAGAACCAACTATTTCTTCTAAAGATTTATCTTCATACTAAACTAAAGGAGACCATTGGATGCAATGATCACTAAAAGACACTTTCTACAAAGTGAGTCGCTTTTCCGTGAAAGGCAATGTTTGATAACCTCCCAAGCCATCTAAATACTTTGGTCAGAGTTAACTACAACAAGGTATAATAGTTGACATTCCTCCAACTCTTTTTACCTAGTGGGGATCCCTGCAACAAGATGTAATTGCATAGGAGCAATTTCTAGTGCTCTCAACCCTTCATAATGAGAACCACCCACTTTGGCACAAGCCACAAACTTCTTTGAAAGAACACATCATCCCCAAACTACCTCACTCCTTAGGATTGCAATAAAGGCCCTAGTTGACCTCTGATTAAATCATTTTTTCTTTGAAGGTTGGCTTAGATAAAGTTTTGAAGGAGCTTCTCCAATTGTTGATAGACCACAATAGATGAATCCAATTATAGGAAGACTAGTACACATTAGTAGTAGCTAACACTTTTGAACAAATCTGGAATCTAGCCATTAGAGACAAAGGCCGCGAAATCCACTTATAAACTTTATTCACTATTTGCTATAACACCACCTTCCAAAGGGCTTTCGATGAAGCTCGAAAGGCAAATGGGATCTCTAGGAATTTAAACACTTGACCACAATGTATCCATGACCACCCTTGATTCGATAGCTAAGAAAGAATGTCTCACAAAGCTAATCTGCAGCGTTGTGTTTTGTCCTTTTGCAACTTGGAACTTAAGGCTTCATTGAAGATATGATTGAAATCCATGGCATTGTCCACCAACATTTTTCCCTCTAAAACATTGCAGAAAATAATTGTTAGCAAGATGTCCATTAACCATTTGACCATTAACACTTATATCCATTTTAATAGGACCAATTCTAAATTAAGTATTCTTTTCTACTCTAAAAGACTTTTCTAAATAGAAGGTCCATCGATTTATACAAACCCACCTTCCCCACATTCGCCATTCCTCCTCCTCACTTGAACAAATTCTCCAAGACCACCCCTTAATTACCTAATAAATGATTTCATAAAAAATAAATCCTAATAAAATAAAATAAGTTCAGTTAAAGTTTGGCAATGAAATGGCTATAAGTAGCAATGTCAACTTTATTATTTTTATTTATTTAAAATAGTAATAATGAAAATTTCAATAACATAAACTTCAAGCGACGTGCAAATATTTCAGTTCCCTGAAAAATATTTCCATGTAAAACCGTCATCCATGGGTTTTGAAATCTTTGATAAGTGCTTCCATGCAATCGCCATCAACCATAAAGGGATGATTTAAAACCTCTTGGATTCTTCCAGTTTTGTATACCAGGCATTTTTTCAAGAAACCCAACCAATTGCAGTGTGGTGGTGGATTGAAGATAAAACAAAATCTAAATATAGATAAAAAGCGGACGTGAGAAAGACCTGGAGCGGATATATAACATTTTCAGACAGTTAACATCGTACGAGTAACTCATCTCTTTCTGTATTCTGCATTGGCTTGGATTGGTTGCTTCTTGTTATTTGTTTGGTCGGTGGCATGGCCATGCATGTTTATTGGTTTTAACAGTCCATTTTCTTTATCAATTTTTCAGTGGGTGTTTGGTTGATTTTTCCTTTCTTATGTTTTTTTTCTTTTACGTGTTTTGTATTGTTTGAGGTCGGTCCATTTTTTTGGTTTGGTTTGAAACGAAGCAGAAGAGATGGAACCCATGATTTCAGATTTCTACTAAGGGTAATCACCGGAGCAGGTATGGTTTTTGTTTTGGTTTAGTTTGAGCAGGCATGAGATACACATATTTAGATAGATATATTCCCAATAAGCATGTTCAGAATGGGATGCCTCTGGTAGATAAGGGTTCCAGAGGCTATGCATACTGATCTAAGGGTTCTTTTATGAGTGTTTTGAAATTTCCTTGCGGAAGTGCGGGTTATATAGAATCTTGAAGCTCATTTGCTCATTGGGATTTCAGTAGGAGAAAGTAATTCGAGGTAATGCTCGATCTATACTCACCGATTCCTTAAATTTATTTGATGGGTCACTTGCTTATCTAGGTTTTATTTTGAGGTAGAAATGATATCTCATTTTACCGCTTTCAGGAGGAGCCGCTTTCAGGAGGAGACGCCATTGAAGACAAAATGAGGCGAAGAGATTGCATTCCTACGTTTCGTATCATCAGGTAAAGGTCACATGAAGCTTTTCATCTTTTCCACTGATCTATTTTTCATATTTTCCCCATTTTCCCATAATCTAATCTCCAAAAAAAATCATTTTCTCATTGGGATTTCAGTAGGAGAAAGTAATTCGAGGTAGCTCGATCTATACTCATAGATTCCTTAAATTTGATTTCTTAAATTTATTTGATGGGTCACTTGCTTATCTAGGTTTTATTTTGAGGTTGAAATGATACCTCATTTTATGATATGGATCTGGAGACTCAAAATCCCCCCCTCCCAATAATATAGGCGAAGAAGCAATTGATTGTCATATTTTCTAATAAGTTTTTATGTTTATCAAAGTAATTACAAATTTTAGGTGTCTTTTAAAAGTTATATACATACAAGTTTTTATGCAAGAATTAATGGGGTGCAATACATAATTTTTGTAAATTTGTTACATAACTTTTGGATGTTACCAATTTTATTTGGAAATTCATGATAAAAAATTGTACTTTGTTGTTCCACTTTTGCTACAACTTTTATAATACAAGTTTCCCAATCTTAATTAAAATTAATGGAATTTTAATATATATTACTAATTTAATTTTTTATTATTTTTTATCAATTCCAAAATATTTTAATAAAAGTTTTATAACTATTTATTATAATTTTTATTGTAATAATTCATAACTAAAATGATTTTAAAAAGGTATCGAGATCAAAGTATTAGCTTCTCATTTAACTCGTTAAAGATGAAGCTTTAAAAAAATTGATTTCACGATATAAGAATATGAAACTTTTAAATAAATTGATTTCACGATATATATTATTGTTGTAAGAGTGAAATTTTATTTTTTATGATTATTTAATATGTTATTTTTGTTTCATATGTGGTGATTTAAATTCATTAACCTTTTATACAGTATTGCATTAAATTTAGAAAAGTGTAAAGAAAGTTTATAATTTTTTTACATTAAAATGAATTTATATATAAAGAAAATAAAATAGCTAATTTATAATTAGATTATTAAAATTTATTAAAAATAATAAATTTTAAATTTTAATATTAATATTAAAATAGTTAGTTAAATGAGTTACAATATAGTAACTAGTCTATATTTATAGAGTTATTAAAAAGTTGTTAAATAAGTTTCAATATAACGTAAAATAGTTACATGAAATAATATTAAAATTATAAAACAAAATCAGAATTTATAGGTTATTTGAAGGGGATGGTCACAATCATTGAGGATTTGAGCCCACTATAATTGGTGGCTCATCAGTGAGTAGATTAGGGTTCTATTTGTCATCATTTTGTTACTTGGGATATTTATTCATCACTAAGTTGTTTTGAGGACACTCTGTATTTGTGTGTGTTAAGTGAGGAGGTGAGAACAATTGTGGTGCTTTTGACTTTGGCTTTGGCATTCATTATGCTCTTGAACTAAGTGGCTTGCTCTTTGGTGTGTCATGTTTCCAATCTAATGAGCCTTTGAATGAGGTCTGAGTGGACCTTTGAGAAACCACCTCGTAGTGCAGAAGCTGTATTCTCACAGTTTCCTTAGATGTGTTAAATCAAGGGACACTGTCATAGCTTGCACCTAGATTTACAAGTGAAGGTTGACATAGATTAAAAATGGACATTCTTACAAATAAATTCCTTTTGTTTCTTCTAAATTAGAAATAAAATCTATATTCTAATAAGCTACAATGATACATGGAATTCTACTACCCATTGGAACATATCAACGAGGAAAGTAGACTTCTAGGTTATGAACACAAGGAGGAGGTAACCACATAGGTTTGAGGTCCAAATCCACATTAATTTGCAGGCACAAAACTAGAACACATGCTTTATTGTTTCATCTTTATGGTAGAAAGGGCATTTGGGTTGGGAAACATGGAGATACTTTAGGCATTGTCTAAGAGGAAGGCCACCTAGAAGCATGGACCAAGCAAACATGGCTTTTTTGGGCTCGATGAAAGTTTGACACACTATATAGAATTGAAAAGCTAGGTAGACTAGTTAAAGTCCACCCTTGGAGTTCACTTAACTTGACATCAACAATTTCCTTGTGGTTGAGGAACTGTTACCCATAAGAAGGCTTGTATTTCTTAACCATTTTGAGCAATTCACCTTCATTCTTTCTCCAAGTAGTTGGATTGGGCATGCCCAACTTGAGAAATGGGTCATTTGAGACTAATTCCTAAATCCACTCAATGGTAGGCTTGTCTGGCATACTTAACCAACATTTTTTTTTCAACTTAGATGATGGGTTCCACTGGTGTGCACGATCGTTAAAGAGGTCACTACTTCCATGAGACTCTTTTTGAATAGAGGCTTCATTGAGAACCAACTATTTCTTCCAAAGATTTATCTTCATACTAAACTAAAGGAGACCATTGGATGCAATGATCACTAAAAGACACTTTCTACAAAGTGAGTCACTTTTCCGTGAAAGGCAATGTTTGATAACCTCCCAAGCCATCTAAATACTTTGGTCAGAGTTAACTACAACAAGGTATAATAGTTGACATTCCTCCAACTCTTTTTACCTAGTGGGGTTCCTTGCAACAAGATGTAATTGCATAGGAGCACTTTCTAGTGCTCTTGACCCTCCACAATGTGAACTACCCACTTTGAGCACAAACCTCGAGCTTCTCTGAAAGAACACATCATCGCTAAACTACCCCACTCCTTAGGGTTGCAATAAAGGCCCTAGTTGACCTCTGATTAAATCATTTTTTCTTTGAAGGTTGGCTTAGAGAAATTTTTGAAGGAGCTTCTCCAATTGTTGATAGACCACAATAGATGAATCCAATTATAGGAAGACTAGTACACATTAGTAGTAGCTAACACTTTTGAAAAAATCTGGAATCTAGCCGCTAGAGACAAAGGTCACAAAATCCACTTATAAACTTTATTCACTATTTGCTATAACACCACCTCCCAAAGGGCTTTCGATGAAGCTCGAAAGGCAAACGGGATCTCTAGGAATTTAAACACTTGACCACAATGTATCCATGACCACCCTTGATTCGATAGCTAAGCAAGAATGTCTCACAAAGCTAATCTGTTGTGTTTTGGCTTGCAACTTGGAACTTAGGCTTCATTGAGATATGATTGAAATCCATGGCATTGTCCACCAACATTTTTCCCTCTAAAACATTGCAGAAAATAATTGTTAGCAAGATGTCCATTAACCATTTGACCATTAACACTTCTATCCATTTTAATAGGACCAATTCTAAATTAAGTATTCTTTTTTAGACTTTTCTAAATAGAAGGTCCATCGATTTACACAAACCCACCTTCCCCACATTCGCCATTCCTCCTCCTCACTTAACAAATTCTCCAAGAGCACCCCTTAATTACCTAATAAATGATTTCATAAAATAAATCCTAATAAAATAAAATAAGTTCAGTTAAAGTTTGGCAATGAAATGGCTATAAGTAGCAATGTCAACTTTATTATTTTATTTATTTAAAATAGTAATAATGAAATTTCAGAAATTATAAACTTCAAGCGACATGCAAGTATTTCAGTTCCCTGAAAAATATTTCCATGTAAAACCGTCATCCATGGGTTTTGAAATCTTTGATAAGTGCTTCCATGCAATCGCCATCAACCATAAAGGGATGATTTAAAACCTCTTGGATTCTTCCGGTTTTTTATACCGGTTGAAATCCATGGCATTGTCCACCAACATTTTTCCCTCTAAAACATTGCAGAAAATAATTGTTAGCAAGATGTTCATTAACCATTTGACCATTAACACTTCTATCCATTTTAATAGGACCAATTCTAAATTAAGTATTCTTTTTTAGACTTTTCTAAATAGAAGGTCCATCCATTTATACAAACCCACCTTCCCCACATTCGCCATTCCTCTTCACTTGAACAATATAAAAACGGCTAACAAATTCTCCAAGAGCACCCCTTAATTACCTAATAAATGATTTAATAAAAATAAATCCTAATAAAATAAAATAAGTTCAGTAAAAGTTTGGCAATGAAATGGCTATACATAGCAATGTCAACTTTATTATTTTTATTTATTTAAAAATAGTAATAATTAAAATTTCAATAACATAAACTTCAAGCGACGTGCAAGTATTTCAGTTCCCTGAAAAATATTTCCATGTAAAACCGTCATCCATGGGTTTTGAAATCTTTGATAAGTGCTTCCATGCAATCGCCATCAACCATAAAAGGGATGATTTAAAACCTCTTGGATTCTTCCGGTTTTTTATACCGGGCATTTTTTCAAGAAACCTTCAGCTGCAGGGCTGTGGCGGTGGATTTGAAGATAAAATAAAATCTAAAATATAGACAAAAAGTGGACGTGAGAAAGATCTGGAGCGGATATATAACATTTTCAGACAGCCAACATCGTACGAGTAACTCATCTCTTTCTGTATTCTGCATTGGCTTGGATTGGCTGCTTCTTGTTATTTGTTTGGTCGGTGGCATGGCCATGCATGTTTATTGGTTTCTCGTTGATTTTTCAGTGGGTGTTTCTCGTTGATTTTTCCTTTACTATGTTTTTTTTTTCTTTCTGTGTTTGTATTGTTTGGTTGGTCGATTTTTTTTGGTTTGGTCTGATGCGGAGCAGAAGAGATGGAACCCATGATTTCGGATTTCTACTAAGGGTAATCACGGGAGCAGGTATGGTTTTTGTTTTGGTTTAGTTTGAACAGGCATGAGATACACATATTTAGATAGATATATTCCCAATAAACGTGTACAGAATGAGATGCCTCTGGTAGATAAGGGTTTAGAGGCTATGCATACAGTCTAAAGGGTTCTTTTTATGAGTGTTTTTTTGAAATTTCCACTGCAGGAAATTGCAGGTTATAAGTCTTCAGAGAAAGCTCATTTGCTCATTGGGATTTCAGTAGAGAAAGTAATTCGAGGTAACTCTCAATCTATACTCACCGATTCCTTAAATTTCGATTTCTTAAATTTATTTGATGGGTCACTTGCTTATCTCATTTTACTGCTTTCAGGAGCCGCCATTAAAGACAAAATGAGGCGGGAAGATTGCATTCCTACGTTTCGTATCAGCAGGTAAAGGTCAGATGAAGCTCCTCATCTTTTCCACTGATCTATTTTTCATATTTTCCCCATTTGCCCATAATCTAATCTCCAGAAAAGCGATTTTAGGTTGATGGGTCGTAGCTTTGTCATGTTTGTGGAGTTTGCCATGCTGTTTCTCTTTAAAGCTATATAAATTTATTTTTCTAAGGCAGCGTGTTTGGTTGGCTTGTAGTTTACAAACGTGAAATGACGTGGAGGAGAAGAACAGAAGATGGGAGGAAAATATGGTTGCGGAATTGGCAGGTGTGTCAGTGCGCTAATTCGAGTTGATGCAGGTACGGACACATTCTGCCCTGTTCGCTTTCTTTCAACGTTTCACCAAAATTAATATAAAGTGCCAAGTCTTATAATTAATATAATTAGAGTACAGGCTATCACAAATAGCACGAAGCGACAGTCATAATTGTGATTCGTATTGTCAAGAATAGCCCTCTCACAAATAGCACGAAAGCGTAGTTCTTCATTTGTTTTGTTGACGGTATATATGGAATGTGCCTTTGTTTTTTTTGGGTTGTTTGGTCTATTGACGGTATATATAGAACGTGCCCTGGGGTTATCAGTGAGACAGGTAATATTCTAAAAGTAATACAATTTTGTTTTAGGTAATATAATACAAGTAATACAAAATATCTTTATATTACACTTTTAGGGTTTAGGTAATATAATAAAATTAATACAAAATATTTTTGTGTCACACTTTTAGGATCTTCATAGGTTAAATCAAAATCAACTTAAATGTGATTTACTTTTATAATTTTTTTTAATATTATAGGGTCTGTTTTAATAATGGAGATTTTTTTTTAATATTATAGGTTTTTTTAAAAATTATAATAATATTACAGGGTTTGTTTTAATAATGGAAGTTTTTTTTTTAATATTACAGTGTTTTTTTAAATTTGAAATAATATGTTATTTATGCATACTTTACAAGTGAAAAAAAAGTGATAGTGGTTACTCCATATCTTAAGAAATCATTATTTGGATCAATATTCTAAAAAATAACTTATTTACTTTCCAATTCATATCTAACTTTGAGACATTCATGCTTCTTACTATCCATTTTTCCACACAAGTGTTCCACTTATAACTACAATTTCTTATATATATCTTTAAATATTTATACCGGTAACTTATTTTAATATTAACCTTTTAATTATTATAAATTAGATATAACTATGTAATCTTAATATAAGATATTCATTTTTCACATTTGATTTTGGCTTTCAATTTTTTTTATCTAATGTAATTCTATAGGCTTAACAAAAACTATAGGCTTAACATTTTTCATTTTTCACATTTGATTTGGGGTAATTCTATAGGCTTAACAAAAACTAGAGGTAACCTCATCTCAAACATGCATCCCAATAAGACTAATTTCTTGAGGATCATAAAACAAATTAATGTGATGAGTAGAGTTGATTGGAGATTTAAAATAATAATAAATAAGAGGTTGTGAAGGGGTTTGGTCAATTTCCTTGAATATAATAAATATTTATAATAATAATAATAAATATTTATAATAATAATAAATATAAATATAAATAGTATTAAGCTATTGGTTTTATAACATACTTATATTGTATGTGATTTTCCATGAAGATTATAAATTTTATATATCAATATTGTATGTCACTTTCTATGGAAATATATGTTTTTTCTTATTCAGAACCCTTTTAATACTTAACACATATCCATTTACTCTATTTATTCAAGATAGATTTTTAAGTTTAAGGTTGTGTATTTTGAGTTCTAATATTTGATGTACTTGATTATTTTATGAATTCGCGGATTTCAAATATATATTAGTTGATGATTCTTTCCACTTAGATTTTAGAATGCCATTCAAGCATATTCTCTGTAGATATTGATCTTTAACCAAAATACTGAACCATGGTATCTAATAAAGTATCATTTTTTCGTGTGGATATAGATCCCTAAACAAAACACCAAATTGAGGTGTGTTGTTAGATACCCCTATCAATAACATCATTGAAAAATGTAAACCCACAACGTTTTACCTGTACTCTTAAAGGATCATTCCAGTGTCTTCATTTTTTTCCTTAGTCAAGTTTGAGATAAACTATATTTGATAGAAACCTTCTTTAGTCTTCCAATTACAAGGTCATAACATAATCAACAACAAAATTTGCAAATGGCATAGTAGATAATACAATGAAATGTGACATTGCTTTCTATATTATGGTTGAGTTGGAGTTTTGAGTTTAGGCTTCTGAATTTAGATAGAACCATACATTAATTGCAAGATGTTGCTAAGACTCAATACTTTATATTTACTATAGTTTATGGTCACTGATGTCAATTGGGTGTAGCTTGGGTGGTTAAGAGGAGAAGTTGTTATCCTCTCCACCTAGGTGTAAATATTCCTTGTGACATGTTTGATGGCCTATTGGGGCTGTCAAGGTACCACATTCTCACTCTTTCTTAAGTGCTTGAGGGTGGGACAAAAATGTTCCAAACACTGAACTAGGGTATCTAATAAGGTATCATTTTTCCTTCTGGATATAGATCCCTAAACAAAACACCAAATTGAGTTGTCTTGTTAGATACCCATGTCAATAACATTGTTGAAAAATGTAACCCATAACCTTTTACTTGTGCTCTTAAAGGATCATTCCATTGTCTTCATTTTTTTCCTTAGTAAATTTTGAGATAAACTATATTTGATATAAACCTTCTTTACTCTTCCAATTACAAGGTCATAACATAATCAACAACAAAATTTGCAAATGGCATAGTAGATATTACAATGAAGTGTGACATAACTTTCTATATTATTGTTGAGTTGGAGTTTTGAGT
>SNQJ01S0104314.1:0-30316 GCA_010110895.2 Picea sitchensis | reverse complement strand
CAGGTCTAGAATACAACAGGGATAAGTCTCAAATCTTCTTTTTCAATACGCCCCCCCGCGATTCAGCATCACATCACGGATATCCTTGGTTTCAACAGAAGCTCCCTTCCATCCAAATATCTAGGCATACCCCTGATTGACAACGCCCTCAGAAACTCCTCTTGGGAGAACCTACTTTCTTCCTTCTCCAAGAGGCTTTCCTCCTGGACCTTTAGAGCTTTAAATCTGCCCAGCCGTCTCATTCTGCTCAAAGCAGTCCTTCAAGCCCTCTCGATCTATGTTTTTTCTGTGCTAGCAGCTCCCAGATTTGTTCTCAACACCATCAAAAGATTGCAAAGAAATTTCCTTTGGCAAGGCCTTAACAAAGAAAAGAAGATTTCTTTAGTCAGCTAGGAAAATATCTGTAGGCCTAAGGAACAGGGGGGACTGGGAATAAGAGATCCATCTATAATGAACAAGGTCCTTAGTGCCAAAATCTGGTGGCACTGGCTAAAAAACCCCACAGATCTTTGGGATAAGTTGTGGAGGAAGAAATATGCCCCTAACACAGCAGAGAATAACCTGATTCGATGGAATGGGTATAACACAAGCTCCTTAATATGGACAGTGGCCAAGCAGAATAGGCAGATTGTCACTCAGCATGCTTTTTGGGAGATAGGAAATGGGGAAACGACTTTGTTCTGGCAAGATTCCTGGCAACAATGGCCAGCCTTAAACACTGAGGAGTGGTCCCGCAACATGTGTGTCTAGGCTACAAGCATGGGCCTAACAAAGGTAGCGGATTACTGGAAGAACAACCCCACTGGGGACACTTGGCGTTGTTGGCATCTGGATCGGGCGCGAATTAACTTGGCTCTGCATATCGATCTAGCACCTCTTCAAGAAGTGCTGGATAAGAGGAAAATTCCTATACGAGTAGGTGAAGACATACTTAGGTGGGGCTACAGACCACAGGGCTCCTTCACCATGCAGGAAGCCTATTAGCTTAAGACTAAGACAGATCACACCACAAACACGAAGATGTGGGGGAAAATTTGGAATCTGAAGCACTGGCCGAAAATCACCCTTTTTCTCTGGCTAGTCTTACACTCAAGCATTCTCACCTAGGACAATATCTTGAAGAGGGGGTTTATTGGACCTTCTATATGTACTCTTTATGGAGAGGTAGAGGAAACCTTGAATCACCTACTCAATACTTGCTCGTACACAACACAAGTTTGGGATCAAGTAGCGTTAATCATGAGCACCTCGGACCGCTTTAGAGATAGTGTCATCGAAACTCTTTTCAATTGGAGGGATCAGGCTTTTAGCTCTCCCTACCTCAACCGAGTTTGGCAGCTCTTACCTGGCTTTGTCCTCTGGCAAATTTGGAAAGAAAGAAACCAGAGAATATTCAGAAATAAAGCTCACCCTTGGGGTCACTATTGGGGTCTTTGCCAATGCAAACTCATGGAAACTCTCCATCTTAGACTTTGGTCATATGCAGACTTAGCTTTCTCTCCCTCCGAGCTCCCTGTCCTTTGGCACTGGACTCCTCTTCCTCCCTCTCAGACGCCCTCCTCCCCCCCTCCCACCCCCCATCCGAGTAGCCCTTCCCTTTGGTATCCTCCCCCAAAGGATCTCCTCAAACTTAATTTTGATGGAGAGTCCAAAGGAAACCCGGGAGATGCAGGTTATGGAGTGGTCTTCCGTAATCATCTTGGACACATTTTAGCCATAGGAGAAGGCCCCCTTGGGCATTCCACGAATAATGTAGCAGAACTCTGGGGCCTTATTAAAGGTTTGCAAATGGCCTCCCAGAACAATTATACAAAACTCATCGTCAAAGGGGACTCTCAGGTCATCATTGGCCTGCTGCGCAGAATCCTACACGGGGTCAACCCGGACAGCATCTTGCCAAGCTGGAGACTCACACATGGCCTGCAGATCATTGTAGTACTGTTGCATTCCCAACAAGTGATCATCCCCACACACATCAGAAGGAAGGTGAAACTAGATTGCAGATGAATTGGCTAATGTGGGCATCGATTGGAGAGGACCAGACCTCCGATGCTATTCTGCCCAGAACCCAGACCATCCTATCATCCAACAGTGTATTCGAAAAGCTGGCTAAGTAGATGTTTCCCCGGATGGGGTGTTAGTGGTTTCCCCGTGGCAATGGATGGGAGCGGACACAGTCCGAGGCGACACGGAGCCACGTGACGGGCTCATGCCGCAGGCTAGTGCTGTCCCGGGAGAGTAATGCCATTTAAGTCATGATAATGGACGCGGTAATGGGCATTTACGCCACCCTTTGCTCCTCCGTAGTTTGTTCTATGGCTTGGCTCGTCGTTTTGGTCATTGCACCCTGTATGCGGTCTAAAGGGCTCCTCCCTTCATGGCGCAAACAGGACCAGGCTCGCTCAGCTGTTGTATCCATTGTTTGTCTACAACTCTAGTTTAACCTTGTCTAGACTCGCCCACCTGTGCACATGAAAGAATGTCTTAGAGGAAGGCCGAGGAGGGGCTCCCTCTGGAAGCCCCGTAGACCCCCAGTCTCGCCTTCAGTCTCCCCTTCGACCTGTTCATCCTCCCGTCCTCAAACTTTGTCCCGCGGTACCACCCATACCTTAAGTCTATGCTTCTTCACTCCGAGCCACCCCATACACCTTCGTAGTCTTTGCTTCTTCACTCCATGGCCACTATCCCACGGGGGTCGGCCCCGATTCTGCGATGCCCTCGGGACCCCCGGATGCAATTCATAGAAACCATGTATTTCCCTGGACATTCGAGCATTTTGGGTAGTGCACCACAGGCGCACAGCGCAACTAAATGACCGCGCATCCACCCCACGGGCCACCTCGACTATGAGCACTTCAGGGATCGTTTGGGCATCTTGTTTGATTTAGGTTTTGAGCTTAGGAAGGAGGTGGCGGACCTCAAATTTCGATTGCAGACTATAGAAGAAAATGCCATGACCTTCCTCCATATTCTTACGTCTATGGACATGGAACTATCCTCGGACCCGCTTGTTTCAGCTCCAGGGGAGGCACCTTACACGATGGAGGAGGCTGGAAGGGAAGAAACGCAGTGTTCAACAGACGCGGAGCATAAGGAAGCAGTTGGACGAGCCCAAGTTGAGGACGAGGAGCGAGGCGACAGATGGGAGAAACGTTGGGATGACCAGCCAACATATATCGAGGAAGAACCATGGACAGAGGACCTCTGAACCACGTGGATAGGCTATTTGCCATGTGTTTAGCTCTTTAGTGTTGTGTGTCAAGTTTTCTTAGGTTCATAGTTTTAGATGGTGATCGGTATGAATTTGTTTGTTCTTGAACTAGTGACAACCACAAGACTTACTTGTGAATTGAAATTTGCTAGGCTGGTTTCCCCTACATTTGGGAGTCTAGTAGCTACTTACGACCGATATATTCTTTGTATTTTGACACTTTATCAGCTTTAGCGGGCTCTTAACATAATATATACTTTCTTATTTACAAAAAAAAAAATGGTTTTAGTTATAAGTAAATGTTAATTTACATTTTTTAAAATGTTATATACTTATTATACTATGAAGATAGCTTGATGGGTTAACTCTACTTATTAGGTATTATGAATTCAAAATAATAGAGTATTATCAAAGTTCTATAAATATAAATATTGTACCTCACTTCATTTCCATTCCCATAAAATGTTATACCATAAAAATATAAAATGATAAATTTTGAATATAATTATTATAATAATTATAAGATATATTTAAAATATAAAAATGATATTTTATTTTAAAATTAAACTATTAGGTATGTTTAAAATATAATTTTGTTGTTTAATTTGTTTAAAATTAAATTGAGATAATTAAATATTATGGTGATTAAAGTCCACTAAGGCTGAAATACCAATAATGTATTTTTAAGGTCAAACCAAATAGATACCAAATTGGTGTATGAACTGTTTTATGGGCCAAAGGGACATAGAATATCAAATCTAAAAATATAGTTATAATAATATGTTAAGTTTTAAATGCCCCGTATGGAGTTGCACGTTGCGCAACATTTCCATCCGGTAGAGTGCCTAGCCAAGGTTTAAATGCGGTAGGTCATTCCCCATCTATTCATCATTAATGATAGGACGGGCCATTCTGATGGAGCCTCTCCGAATTTGGCCAGGAATTCTCCCTGCATACGAAAGGGCATAGCGATAAATATGGCAGAGTTAAACCGAATCCAGGTGTAGTCATCCCATAAGAATGTGAAATGAGGTGCAGTCATGGCTGACTCATCCTTGCTCTGCAACTCCCTACCGATTGTAAGCTTTGGTGCATTTCTCTTTGCGTCATGTCCCTTGTGATTTTTCTGAAACCTGGTGAGTTCTACACTCACTCCTCTTGTCACGATGCCACCGAGAGTGAGGCAAGAAGCCTCGTGTGGGTTAGCTTAGCACACCCTGCTTGCTGTTACTGCAGAGAGTGTATATGGAAAGAGCAATCTTGCTAGCCAACTCCATTCTTCATCAAAGAAGCGAGTGCCCGTCTCACACTCCATGCTCCTACAATTTGATACACTGCAATGGAAGATTGCTCAGAACCCACCAGCTCTGGATAATTGGAAGCCCACAGACATTAAGAAAGAGAAAATCCCCCAACTGCGCCTGAAACTCAAGCTTGGAGTAGCTTTAGGGAAGAAGATTGAAGAAGGATTTCCCAACACCTTATGATGGAAATACCTTACGAAAGACACCCCAACTACCACAGAGCCTCAAGCAGAGACAAAACAAGGGAGGCTCTGTGGGATCTCTAGCGTCTTTATATTGAGAGATTTTGCTTAGATGGATGTGAGATCATAGGGGACACATTGCAATAATGAGGTGCACCACACAAACATTGCATCCATGGACAAAGGCGAAGTGTCTGCGGATGCAAAATAGGGGCAACCTAGGTGGGGCGAACCTGAAAGGAATGCAATGCATCACGGTGCCCATCACCATTCCTCCACACACATGGAACTAGTGTTTGAACTCATAGGACAAATGGCAGACCAGCGGCACAAAGCCATCCTGATGGGACAACATTTGGATATGCTTATGGACACTTAGTCCAATGCCTATAGGTGGTGGAAATGTCAACGAGACCAATTGTTTGTCATTAGGGCCCTAGAAGCGTGATGGCGGGGAGGGCAGACTGACAGTCCATAGGGTTTTTGAGCTTGTCTTTATTGGTATGGTGTTTAATCTTGTTGTTCAGAGTCAACACGATATATTTCCATCTTTCCTATTTTCCTTCGGGCAAGGCGGATGGTGAGACAATGTCTAGTTTTTTCTAAAAGCAACATCACGTGCCCCAAATTGTCTGGTTTTCGACAAAATGGTGGCACATTTGTAGTGTGATGGTGCAGTTGTGTATCTCACATTATTTTTGTTAATATAATATAGCGGGTAACACCCCTTTTCACTTAAATATATATATATATATATATATATATATATATATATATATATATATATATATATATCTATATATATATATATAATACGTTTAAAAATATAAAATTATTATAATAATACATAAGATGCAACTGTAATGATTTCAAAATATAAAATGATATATTATTAAAAATATTATATTATGTTCAAAATACAATTTAATTGGTTTATAATAATGGAGATAACTAAATATTATATAAAAAAAGTTAAAAATATTTAAATTATTTGTTTAAAAATGCATGTGCTTATATATTTTGAGTCCCAATTCGATTAGAGAATCTTGTTGTTTGAAATCGAATTCTAGATGGATACCTATAGTTCTTCTAAGATGTATAATCCAAAAATCCAATGATGTCATTCACCTACATACACCAAAAAGGGTTATGTCAATAAAAAAGGGTTATCCTCTTCTTCTAATAGATTATTACTATCATCCTGAGGTTAATCATGGTTGAAACCTCTACTCTTGAAAAATATTTGGAAGGTAAACTATAAGCTAGGATTTATCATGTGCTCGTCGTGGAAGGCAAGAAACCTAAGAATATTCAAAGATGAATTCCCTCGCGTCATAACATATGGTTAAGAGCTCAAAGGTAAATCAGAGAGACCTGTGAATGTTTTCCAATGGTGAACTACAACTAATGTGAAAAACTCTACTTTAAACATACTCAACCTTCGGGGTTCAAAGAGGGATCCCATTAAGCAATTGTGGGAACACCTTGAGAAACGGTGGCTGAGTGAAAATTGATGGGGAATCTGGAGGTAATTTAGGACTTCGAAGTGTAGGGTAGATGTTGAGAGACTATGCATGGTTCACAAAACCTACTTATTTTGTATTCCCATATGCTCGAGAACAAATAAAATAATAGAAGATATGAAAGGTAGTAAATGTATTGAATTAGTTGTTAAACATTTGGGAATCTAGGGATTAATTCTAGATGGTCATTAGGAAATCCTCATAAACTTATGACCAAAAAAAAAAATTAAGATAGGAATGAAATATTGAGAGCATGATCCTTTTGTGTAGATCAACCCTATCAATCATTCAACAAAGTTCATTTTTTGCATGTTTGTAGATCAGAGAATTTAGTAACAAACTTGCAATGAAATCATGCTATTGACTCCAAGGAGTATGGTTAAATGTACTGGAAATAGAATGCATTTGAGAGAGTTGGTATTGGAGGAGGAGACTATAAATTACATGAATGCAAGTAGTACACCAAATGAGAAATAAGGAGGTAATAATGTGGAAATATCATGTGTTATGATGATATTTTCAAAGGAACTCTCTCCATGTGAAATTTAACATTATTTCCACTATCCTAATAAAACTACCTTATTTATCTTTTCAAATAAAAATTAAATCAAATATATCTTGTGTCTTAAATGGATCAATTACTATATACTATATTTATTGATTTGGAAGATTAGATAAGATACTAAATTATATACTATAATTATATATTACTATATACTATATTTATTGATTTGATTTGAAAGATTATATAAGATACTAAATTATATACTATGGTTATATAGTTATTGATTATGTGATTAATTACTTTTCTAATATTTGAATTAAACTTCACAATAAAATATTTATAAAATAATTGCATTAGCCGTTTCAATTAATTTATATGTAAGAATTTTCAATCAAAACTAATCACCATGGGTCATGAACATCTAATTACCCACATTTTTACATATCCCCATTGGTGAAGGATGATGAAGTCTTAATAACCAAAAACAACTACGCCACCCAAAACACGTACATGCGATGTACTCATGGATGCCTCAAAACACGTGCCTTAGTGATGCCTCAAAACACGTGGATTCATTGGGATTTTATGCTTTTGAGTGTTCCTACCAGGCAGGGCTTGCTACGGATGGTGCATTGATTAGATTTTTATTGCTTTAATATTTGCTTGTGCTTTTATGGGTCTCGGTTTAGCTTTTGTGGTACAGGCCGATTCCCATTGATTGGGTACATGCTCTTGTGGTGCCCAAGCTTTGTGCTTTAAATTGCTTGGTTTAAGCTTTAGCTTTGTATTTGCTTGGTGCATGGGTTTATGTGGACTTAGAAGCACTTTAGCTTTTGTGACTGCTGTGAGATGTTCTGTTGATTTGATTTTGTGCTTATGTGACTGTATGATCTTTTGTGAATGTTGGTTGATTGAGCATTCATTTTTGGCGTCCGATGTTGATTAGATTTTGTGCTTATGTGGTATCCGTTTAGCGACTCTTGGTTGGCCGAGCATTAGTTTTATTAGTCAGATTTTGGTTACTTTGAGCTTTGTGGTATTTGCTTGAGAGATCGGAGTGGATTATGATGGAGGTTAATAATGTGTGCTTTTGGTACGTTATTTTTTCGTGTTGTCTGCCCATGAATCGTTTAACATCAACTTTTCCATTGATGTGCCACCAAAATGTGGAAATCTTCTTTGCGAGGAAGGGTTGAAATGTTCTAGCGGGGATGGCCAGAAGCTTCTTTAGAGGAGGTTGAAGCTTGGGTTTAGCGGCTAAAGTCCGCCGGCTTCAGATCATATATGGAGAGACAAACACTTATGGGAACCATGCACAGTTTACAGCCAGCTAAGGTGAGCCGAATACGTTTTATCGATTCATAGCTTCAAACAAAAGTATGCTCGGTTCATCTCTTATGTATATCAAACAAACTTTGCGAATGGCATTTCCGTTTCAGGGCTCTAAATATAAAGAATGCACATGTATCCTTGAAATTGGTGTATCGCCATGTTCAATCTCTAAATCGCATTTTGTTTCATCGATGTTTCACCTTGTTGTTGAATGTTCCTAAGTTTGCAATTGGTTGGAAATCCCACATCACATGTATTTTATTTGTTGATTTTTTTTTTAAAACATTTCTTCTTCACCTTAATGTTTCTTTACTTTCTTAATTGGTTGAAAATCCACATCACATGTATTTCGTAATTCGTCCATTGTTTTCTGAAAACATTTCTTCCTCTTTTGTAGATGAATACAAAGAGAAAGAATTTATTGTTTTTCCTGACTGAAAAAAAATAGAAAAGATAGTCAACATGTGATAAGAAATTTTTATTTTTTCTGAAGAAGTGGTGATATTAGTAGTATGAAATAGTTTTCCTTGTCATTGTGTTGATCTTCTCTTGCCAGATAAAGATCGAGAATTAGGAAAAACTCACGCGGAAATTAAGATTTCATAGTTTTCTTTGTCATTGTGCTGATGTTGACTTGCCAGATAAAGATCGAGAATAAGGAGAAACTCACACGGAAATCAAGACTTCGAAAAAGTTAAAACATCGGAGGACGTTGCTTGGTATACAGTTTTCAATTTTAAAATTTTGTGGGGATGTTTCAATTTATAAATTTCTGTTGTTAGTGTAGGCTTCTAGGCTTCTAAATGGGATGTAATGTTGGGAAATTTTATAGCTGATGTGAACATACAGAAAGGTTTAGGTACGGAATTACTTACTAATTCACGTGAATTTTTTGTGTGTGTTACGGTCATTTTGAACAGACTGTTGGACCATAACCATCTATTTTAAATGGAACCGATACCTTCATGTGAAAGTTTTTGTATGTGTTATGGTAATTTGAAGTGACTGCTAGACCATCTAGTTTTAGCATTAAATTTCTTTATTAAAATTAGTTACCATTCCAAAATCAATGCCCGCAATTATATTTCTCTCTGTGATGTTCTTTCTCTTAAAACATTTTGCTATTAAATTCTAGACATGGTATTAGTAGTGACTTCAAACTCAACTAGTCCATTAGCAAAGATCTCCTCAAATTTTTGAATTCTCTTCCTAAATAAGTTGTCTGTTCCATTTATTCTCAACAAACGGTAGTTAAATGCAACGTTCGAACTACTGGAGTCCTCGGAAAGTTCGTTCATTTTTACCTCTTATACCATGATAATTGTCCATATAAATACACGTCTCTTGCAATTTCAAGCGATCAAGATATAATTACCTGGAACACATAATCAGTTGTCACAAACAGCACCAAGAGTAATAGATTCAGTCCAAGTGATTAAGGTTTAAGAGTAACATCTTGCTAAAATTATTTTTAGTTAAAAATCTACGTTTCTCCAAAAACTAAACCAAAATAGAGAGAGATTTTAATTATGTTCAATAGATTAATTATAATTACAAAGCTTCACATTTATTATGTTCATTAGATAAAATAAGATTACTTCGTAGCTCAGCAAAAAAAAAAAATAGGAAATATTAACAGTATGTGAGTCCTCCTGCACGATTTTCATTTGCTCTCCAACGCTTACTGCTTCTGTACAAGTCTCTTCTGTTCTGGTCCCTCAAACTCTTGCAATCTTCTGTTCTCCTCCTCAGACTCTCCCAACATCGTTTCAGATTCTCGGCTCCAGTTCCTTTTGTTTCAACTTTGTTCTGCACTTAGTAAATAGATTAATTACCCTGAGAGAGAAAGATCTCTCCGTAATAATGGCCTCTATAATTCTCTGAACCAAAGAATAAAATGTCCCATATTTTAATTCTCGCCTAACTTTCTGATTCTGGAACTGACGCGATAGCAAATTTAACTTGTTCGACAATGCAAACTTAATCTTCTGCAATCTTTGTAAAAGTAAACTATAAAAATTCGACATGTTCCATTCATTGTTCGATAACTCTATTTTTCATTTTAAATTGTAGTTAAATATACCCGGCTCCAGTTCCTTTTGTTTCAACTTTGTTCTGCATATAGTAAATAGATTAATTACCCTGAGAAGAGAAAGATCTCCGTAATAATGGCCTCTATAATTCTCTGAACCAAAGAATAAAATGTCCCATATTTTAATTTTCACCTAATTTTTTGATTCTGGAACTGACGCGATAGCAAATTTAACTTGTTCGACAATGCAAACTTAATCTTCTGCAATCTTTGTAAAAGTAAACTATAGAAATTCATTTTATCATCACTTCATTGTTATGGTACTCAATGTACTCTATTTTCATTTAAATTGCACTTAAATATACCCTCCTTCTTTTCATTGAAACATCAATCCATCTCTGTTATGGTACTCATTGTACTCTCTTTTTGTTTAAATTGCACTTAAATATACCTTCTTTCTTTTCGTTTGTAACAGCCAAATATTTCTAAACATCATTAGGTTTCATAAGCAATTTATTTTGTAAACTGAAACAATAAGTTGATAGCATAATATTGATTTTCATAACAAAAACTTCAGTAACTTAGATTTATCAATAAATACTAATTTCATGGTAGAATGAAATAAATACATAACTTAACAAAGTACCTGGTTCTGATGCTAATTTATGTTGCCTCTTTGCCTTGCTGCTACCTTCCTGCTACCTAATACACAGATCAACCCTGCCACAAACAAGAAAATAACTACCCAAAACTACTGTCCTCCCTGCCAACTAGGAAAACTACCTAGCTCCAGGATATCTAAGGAGATCCTGGCCCCCGTGCCCAAAACCTCCAGTAACTCGGTGCCTCAACTGATCAAAAGTCACAACCAGAAACTCTCTGCTCACAGCAAATGTCATAGTCCTCAGAAAAATCCATCCTCCGTCCAATGATCCTCCTGTAAACCTCCTTCCTTCCCTTATTCCTCCTTCACCGACTCCTCATTACTCCCTTACTTGCCCCCGTCCTCCGTCCTTCGTTCTCCCTTAATGTTTTTATCTTCTCAGGATTCATAGCTATCCCTCTCTGCATACGAAACCATTTTATAACATTTTTCATTGATCTTTTAAATTTATTTCTCAGGTCATTAAATGTGATATGTAGTTAAATTGTTACTTAGTTAACCACAATTATTATCTTTAATTAATTTTACTTTATAATCTTTAAATATTTATTCAACTAGGGTCGTTACATACACCCACCCTTCAAGAAACTTCGTCTCGAAGTTAAGGTATCTGATGGTACAAGGAAAAGAGCATGGTTCACACATTCACAACAAGTAACTGACATTATCGGTAAGTAAGTCAAGAAAGCTCATACATACTAGTGTATATGTATAGAAAATGCATGTGTAGCTAGTACATGCAAGTCTCGTGCATGTACTAATAATCAAACTGTCATCCTTTAGTAATTTATGTATGCATTCAATCCAATCAACAAGACTAGTCTTTTATAAAAGACAACAATCAATCAATTGTTTGAGAAATTCTTTAATCACAATTATCCGGTTTAACAATTTTATTTTAAACAGCTGTGCTTTAGTTATGCCATAATGAATATCCATGTATACACATTTCTTTTTTTTTTGAAGGGAAGACATCAATTCCACCACAAGACAAATCTCCATATTGTCACAACTATTACTACTCATCCTTCCTCCCTAACCTGCCTCCATCTCCATTCCTATCCTTCCTCTGCTAGACTATCTTGGAGCATCAACTATATTGACCTAACTCCAAATAGAACGTATAGGTGGAAGTGTCGCTATCTCGACAAAGCTTCCCTAGAAGGCAACTAACAGTCATCATCACACGTCTTGGGGAGCGTGAACTAGCAAAGTTCTCCCATGAGTTCAGGTTTCGGAGGATACATGGTGGGAAATGCCTCCACCCCTCCTAATCATATCTAGGATCCACACCCTACAATGGAGGATACACGGTGAGAAACACCTCCACCCCTCCTAACAGAACCAGGGTCAACACCCTACAATGGAGGATACATGGTGGGAATACCTCCACCCCTAGCAGAACCGGGGTCAACACCCTACAATGGAACATATAGGAATAGCGTGTTCTTGGAGGTTTTGTCATCATTTATTAGGTTTTGGCGATTATTGGTACCAAAATCATGTACTAGTCCACATATCATATGTGATGTACATCCAAATCAATATAAATTTCACATACATTATTCATACCACAATGTTTCTCGGTTGGTGGTCCTAATATCCCTTTCATCATCATTATCTCTTGTCTATTTCATAGCCCACCCAACATATGATTAGTCGCAACACAAGCTGATACATTTCTATGCATTATCATCATATAATTACATAATATCATCATTTCAACTTGGTATCCCAGTACCGATACATTAACATCAAAGTTTTCCAATTAGAATTACGTTCATAATATCCATAATTCAAACTTCGTCCTTATTCACAAGATTATCATTTACCAAAATAGATTTCCTTCATTATCAACATCATTCTAATAGTATTTGAAACATTCAACAATTTCACTTTCTCCTGTCGATGCATCATATACATCATCATCAATAACGTTTAAACATTAGTAAAATTTACATTCACATAATATGAATTAAGCATTACATGAATCATCATTAGTAACACTTAAACATTCATTCCAGTTCATAAGTTTAAAGTTTAAAATTATATCACTTAATAGGTTCACTATGACTAGGAAATAAAGTGTATAGGCCTGAGGTGTCTGGCTATCTAAGTTAAAAGGTAGTGTTACATACACCCACCGCCAGGGCATGTTATCGAGGTGGTCAAAATGAGTGAGGGGATGGTCACCATGCATTGGTGTTTTAAATATCAATGTATCATTAAAGTATAATAAATCTAACTATTTAAAGAAAAAACTCTCCACTAACCTATAAACTAAACTGAAAACACTGTGCTAAACATCCATGTGAACATATCAACCTAATCTTTGGTGTAGGGTCATTGATGTCCAACCTATCAAATCCATCTAATAGTTTGATGTCCAAAGTATAAAATGATACATTCCAATCGTTAATTCAGTGGCTCAATCATTAAGTCATTGACTCACTAGATGTTGTTGTTTCTTGACAGACAATTTTATTACCTATTAAAATAAGATGGGTGATACATGACTATATATTCATTGATTACATAATAGAAATCCACTTCAGTGATAATCTAACCTAAAATAAATAACACAATGTTGAACTCCTGAACACGCATATCAAACCTAACCAAGGGTGGGGTGAATTGAATCGCCTCTTTCAAGCTCTAACAATATAAGGAGTCTCTTCCATGTTGACCTTTACTTATATACAACCAAATCAAGTATTTATTTCATCTTGGAAATACTTCATTTCATACTGAAAGTATCGAGCCATAATGGTTGATTTACTTTCAAGGTTCATTGTATTTGGAAAAAAGAGGAGAGTTGTTTGGAAATTTAGTACATGCCTAAATCTTACTCCATGCCTTAAATCGAGCGTGCAAATTTAGGAGTTGTGTTTATTAATGGATGTAGATGGCTCCTTGTTCCTCAGAACAAGTTGCCAACCTTGTGACCTTAAGTGGTGAAAATCAATGACATGAATTTTTCTTGAGCATTGCTTATGTGTCCTAGGGTCCTAACAAAAAAGATAGGTTGGTGGCTAGTTCTTTATTACTCAATGGTGTGGTTGATCATTTATTGTATTTTCTTAGGTTGATTGTGTTGTGTGTTTAATTGTATCGGTCTTTATGTTTTGGTGATTATGCTTCATTGTTAATTATGTTAATGTGTCGAATGTGCCATTATTACTTTGTTATGATTTGTATCTTGGGATGTTGTTAATTATTTCATGACGATTTTAATTTTTCTAATGCATAGGATTTTTTACCCATTATATACATCAATGTTTGGTTTAAATGCTTGAGAGGGTTGTTACAAATTTGTAAGCATTGTAATATGTACTTTACTATATATGAATTGAGATAATTCTATATAACATTGAGGAAAATTACGATGCACCCTAACACTTATGGAATCTTGCGGAGTTTAGCGCAACACTTAATGAATTTCATCATGTAACATAACCATTGAAGAATACAAAAATTATCATAAGTAGAAACAAGATGAATGTCACAATAAGACATAATCGTAAAGGACTTCCGCAATCTAATTAATTCTTAAGGATCATTGCAATGGACATCACCACGAATGAATGTCGAATGTAACATAACCATTGAGGAAAATAGCATTAGCTTTAAGTGACGACTTAAGCTTTAGCTTGCTTTTGTTCTTTCGTAATGGCTTAAGCTTTATCTTTTGTGATTGCTTGAGCTTTTGTGCGTTTGTAGCGGACTTAGAAGCTTTAGCTATTGTGACGCTATTTGTGAGATGTGACGTTGATTTGATTTTGCTTATGTTTTGGATGATCTTTTGTGACTGGCGGTTGATTGAGCACTCATTTTTAGACATCAGATGTTGATTAGATTTTTGTGCTTATGTGACTGGATTATCTTTTGTGACTGTTGGTTGATTAAGCATTCATTTTCAACGTCCGATTTTTAGGTACGTGAGCTTTTGTGATTGATTGCTGCTTGAGAGATTGAATTCATTATGGTGGAGGGTTAATATTAGCACCCAGGGTTGTATTTCCCGTGTTGTCTACCATTTTTGGAGAGTTGAAATCTGTTGGTTACATTGATCGTTTAACATCAAATTTTCCTTTGATGTACCACCAAAATGTAGGGAATATTCTTTGTATAGGGTTGAAGTGTTTGCGGGGATGAAGCCGACTTCTTTGCAGATGGTTGAAACAGTTTGCGAGGCTGAGTCCACTTCTGGCTACATCATGTATGGAAGACAAACATGGGAACCATGCAGTTGTAACTAAGGTGAGCCAATACGTTTTATCCATAGCTTCAAACAAGTAATATCAGTTCAACTCTTATGTATATCAAACAAACTTTTAGAATGGCATTTCCGTTTCAGGGCTCTAAATATAAACAATGCACATATGTCAACGAAATTGGTGAATCTGCCATAATTTCAATCTCTAAAATGTGGATTTTTGTTTCATCTAATGTTTCACCTTGTTGTTGAATGTTTCTAAGTTTGCAATTGGTTGAAAATCCCACATCACATGTATTTAGTTCCTTGATTTCTTTTAAAACATTTCTTTTTCACCTTAATGTTTCTTTACTGTGTAATTGGTTGAAAATCCCACATCCCACATGTATTTAGGTCTAATTAGTCCATTGTTTTACAGCTTATTTCTTTCTCTTTGTAGATGAATACAAAGAGAAGCATTTATTGTTTTTCCTAACTAAACAAAAATAGAAAAGATAAGCAACATAATGATGAGAATTTTATTTTTTTTCTAAAAGTGGTATATTAGGAGTATGAAATAGTTTTCCTTGTCATTGTGCTAATCTTTCCAGATATAGATCGAGAATTAGGAGAAACTCGCCCGGAAATTAAGACTTCGCGGTTTTCCCTTGTCATTGTGTTGATGTTGACTTGCCAGATAAAGATCGAGAATGAGAAACTCACCGCAGAAATTAAGACTTCGAAGAAGTTTAAACATGGGAGGATGTTGCTTGGTACACAGTTTTCAATTTTAAAAATTTTGGGGGGATGTTTCAATTTTATAAATCTGTGTTGTTAGTGTAGGCTTCTAGGCATCTAAATAGGATGTAATATTGGGAAATTTTATAGCCGATGTGAAGATCATAGAAAGGTTTTAGATATGGAATTGCCCACTAATTCGTAAATTTTTTGTATGTGTTACGGTCATTTTGAACAAACTGTTGGACCATAACCATCTATTTTAAATGGAACCATATATTCATGTGAAAGTTTTTGTATGTGTTATGGTCATTTGAAGTGACTGCTCAACCATCTAGTTTTAGCATTAAATTTCTTTATTGAGAATTAGTTACCATTCCAAAATCAATGCCAAACATATTTCTCTCCATGATGTTCTTGCTCTTAAAACATTTTGCTATTAATTTCTAGACATGGTATTAGTAGTGACTTCAAACTCAGCTAGTCTATTAGCAAAGATCTCCTCAAATTTTGGATTCTCTTCCTAAATAAGTTGTATGTTCCATTTATTCTTGACAAATGGTAGTTAAATGCAACGTTCAAACTACTGGAGCCCTAGGAAAGTTTGTTCACTTTTACCTCTTATACCGTGATAATTGTCCATATAAATACACGTCTCTTGCAATTTCAAGCGATCAAGATATAATTACATGGAACACATAATCAATTGTCAAAAACAACACCAAAATTAGCGATTAGAGTCCAAGCGATTAGGTATAAGAGGTAACATCTTGCTAAAATTATTTTTAGTTAAAATCTACACCAAAAACTAAATTCAAGTGAATTTTTAATTATGTTCAATAGATTAATTATAAATTTACACAAAGCTTCACATTTATTATGTTCATTAGATAAAATAAGGTTGCCATTGGCTTCGACAAAAATAAAAATGAAATATTAGCTGAAATAATGGGGTCCTCTGCGATTGTCATTGCTCTGGAAAAACACACTTCTATTTCGTCTCTTTTGTTCTCATCCTTATACTCTCCTGATCTTACGTTTCTCCTCCCTCGGACTCTAGCAACATCGTTTGATTCTTGACTCCAGTTCCTTTTGTTTCAAGCTGTGTTCTACATATAGTAAATAGATTAATTACCGAAAGAACAACAAGATCTCAGTAACAATGGCCTCTAAATTCCTCACAGACCAAGAATAAAATGTCCGGAACAATTTTAGCCTAGCTTTTGATTAAGGTAGCGATATAGAATTTAACTTTTAATTCGACGGTACTTGGCGGCTTGTCATGGGAGATGGAAAACTATAGAAATCCATTTTATCATCACATAACTATTATGGTACTCAAGTAACTCTCTTTTTGTTTAAATTGCCCTTAAATATACCCTCCTTCTTTTCATTTAAACATCAATCCATCTGTTATGTGGTACTCGTTGTACTCTCTTTTTGTTTAAAATGCACTTAAATATACCTTCTTTCTTTTTGATATTCCCTAAACATCATTAGGTTTCATAAGCAATTTATTTCGTAAGTTGAAACAATAACTTCATAGCATAATGATGATTTTCATAGCGGCAACTTCGGTAACTTAGATTTATCAATAAATCCCGATTTCATGGCAGAATGAAGAAAATACATAACTTGACAAAGTACACGGTTACGTGCTGTTTATGTTGCCTCTTTGCCTTGTTGCTTCCTTCCTGCTACCTAATACACAAATCAATCCTGCCACAAACAAGAAAATAGCTGAAAACTGGTACGTCGCCACTTAACTAAGGGAAGGCTACCTAAACTCCGAGGATATCTGGATATGCGGCCCCGAGCTCAAAACTCCACGACAACTCGATGCACAGGCCCGATCAAAGAAGTCACAACCAGAGCTCTCGCTCTGGCAAATGTCGTAGTCCTCGGGAAAATCCATCCCTCGTGAATGATTATACATACTCCTTCCTTCCCTTATTCCTCCTTCCGCAGACTCCTCATTACTCCCTTACCTACCCCCATCCTCCGTCCTTCCATTTTCTTAATGTTTTATCTTCTCGGGAATTCTGGGCTTCTTTCCCTCTCTTTACAACCAACATAAACATTTTTCATTGATCTTTTGAAATTTATTTCTCGGGTCATTAAATGTGATATGTAGTTAAATTATTACTGAGTTAACCACAATTATTTTCTTTAATTAATTTTACTTTATGATACTGATATTTATTCAAAGTAGGAATTAGTTACATACACCCCTTCAAGAAACTTCATCCGAAGTTAAGGTGTCGATGAACAGGAAAACACGGTTAACACATTCGCAACAAGTAACTAACATTATCGGTAAGTAAGTCAAAGAAGCTCATACATACTAGTGTATATGTACAAAAATGCATGTGTAGCTAGTACATGCAAGTCTAGATGCATGTACTAATAATCAAACTATAAATACTTTAAAGTATTTATGTATGCATTCAATCCGGTCGGCCAAGACTAGTCTTTATAAAGACAACAATCAATCAATTGTTTGAGATTCTTTGTCACGAATTATCTTTTGGTTTTAACAATTTTATTTTAAGCGGTATTGGTTTAGTTATTTCATAATGAATATCCATGTATACACATTACTTTTTTTTTTTGGAGGAGACATTAAATTCCACCATAGGACAAATCTCCATATTGTCACAACTATTACTACTCATCCTTCCTCCCTAACCTACTTCCATCTCAATTACTATCCTTCCTCTGCTGGGCCTTTATTTGGAGTGTCAACTATATTGCCCTAACTCAAAATAGAACCCATAAAGTGGAAGTGTCTATCTCGACCAAACTTCCCTAGTAGGCAACTAGCAGTCGGTATCCTGCGTCTTGGGGGTGAACTACTTCATTCTCCCATGTCTTCGGGGTTTGGAGGGATACCGCGATTGGAAATTCCTCCACCTCTAATCATCTGAGTTACCCTACAATGGAGGATACGGTAGAAACACCTCCACCCTCTTGAAGCTGAGGGTCAACACCCTACAATGGAGGGATACATGGTGGGAAGCGCCTCCACCCTCCCCTAACGGAACCTCCAACACCCTACAATGGAACATCTAGGGGCACCGTGTTGCTGGAGATTTTCTCATTGTTTATTCGGTTTTGGGAAATGGGTGGTAAGGTACCAAATCATGCGCTGAATCCACATGTATAACAGTACATCCAAATCCAATATAAATTTCACATACATTGTTTGTACCACAATGTTTCTTGGTTAGTGGTCCTTATATCCACTTCCATCATCATTATCTCTTGGCTGTTTCATAGCCCATAAACTGCAGATTAGTGTGTAACACAAAATCATACATTTCAATGCATTATCATCATATAATTGCATAATATCATCATTTCAACTTGGTATCCGATAGATACATTAACATCAAATTTTTCCAATTAGAATTAAATTTCATAATATCCCATAATTCAAACTAGTCACCCATTCACAAGATTATCATTTACCACAAATGGAATTTCCGCCATTCAACATCATTCTAATAGTATTTAAACATCATTATCTCTTAGCTATTTCATAGCCATAACATCTGATTAGTTTGCAGCACAAACTCATACATTTCATGCATTATCATCATATAGTTGCGTAATATCATCATTTCAACGGTATCCCGTTACCCGATACGGTAACATCAAATTTTTCCAATTAGAATTAGATTTCATAATATCCATAATTCAACTTCGTCACCCATTCACAAGATTATCATTTTACCACCAAAATAGATTTCGTAAGTATCCAACATCATTCTAATGAGTATTTCAACAATTTCACTTTCTCACAATAAATTAGCATCCTTATACATCATCATCAATAGCGTTTAAACATTATTAAAATTTACATTCACATAAAAGATAGCATGATACATGCATCATCAGTAGTAACACTTAAACATTCATTAGGTTCATAAGCTTAAAGTTTAAATATATCCGCTTAATAGTTTCATCGTGACTAGGAAATAAAGTGTATATGGGACTCGAGTAATCGTATCTAAGTCAAAGGTAGTGTTACATACACCCCACCTTCGATGAACATGTTCTCTAGGTGGTCAAAATGAGTGAGGGATAGTCTAGCCGTAGTGTCGCCGGCGTCCTCTCAGATGTAGCGGAATCTGGACAATACTTGTCCCGGACCATAACTTGGTCTATGGGGCGGTTTCTTAAGATGTGGACTCCTATGGTCGGTGTGTAATGGTTCTATCGTGTGAGTTCCCGTGTCCTATACTTGCAATTCTTTCCAATTTGGTTTATGTGATTCACCAACAACATAATGGCGTAAAGCGGTACATGAAATACATTATTAGGTTTATGCAAGTGGGGTGGCGGTGAAGACGATAGACAGCAGGTCCAATTTTCTCTTGGACCCTAAGTATTATGGCGGGGTGACAACTTTCTCCTTCGAACCATTATGGTACTTTCTTATTAGGCGATCTGAGATGAAAACATGGTCCCCACTTCGTAACGATTAGGTCTGGTAGCATCCGCATAGCTTTTTGTCTATCACATTGCTTCCTTTAAGCCTCTACGATCACGAATCACCCTATTCCTCATTTCACGAGATCAATTCTGGCCCAATTGTTGCCTCAATCTTCTAGTCTATCCCAACTCAATGGTGTTTTTGCATGGCCTTCCATACAAAACTTAGGTATGGTGGCATTTCGATGGAACTATGATAGCTGTTATTGTGGGCAAACTCTACCAAGGGTAGGGTACTTCTCGGGTTTGATTATCCATTACGTACATCCTAAGCATGTCTTCCATAACGGTGCACTCTCTAGAGTTTTCCCATCGTTTCGAGGATGATAAGTTGTGCTTAAAGTCAACTGAGTCCCTATGGCCCGGTAAACTGTCGAGGAATCTAGAAGTGAACGGAGTCCCCATGCGAAATAATCTTCTTAAGTATCCATTACAAGCGGTGCTTAAACTTATGAACACTTTCGTACCACATCGGGGAACATCGTGAGTGTCTCTAGCGGAATGAAATAGGCACTCTTGGTTGCTTATCCACTATCACAAGAATGGCATTGTGTCATTGAGATGTGAGTAAGCCTACAACAAAATCCATAGAGATAACTTCCCTTGTAGGGACATCCATGTGGTTGTAGGAGGCCTGTAGCAGGGTGATGGTGGTCGACCTTCACCTGTTGACACAAGGCATCTGGCGACGAAATGGACTACATGTGCTTCATGCCTACCAAAGAAGAGTTTTCATCTCTGGCATTGCATCTTCTTCACGGGATGTTCACAATAGGGTGCTATGTGGGGTTCCTTGATTATGATGATTGAGAATATCCCCATTCACGGGATGTACATCAACACCACCGATATCTCAACAATCCAAATTACATTTCTAGATTATATCGCTTCATGCTGGGTCTAAGCGCCTCCATTTCGGGTTTGAAGTAACCTTTAAGCCTGTTGTCTCCCTAGCAATTCGCGTCGCTTACATGTTCCCTTGGCCGACCTTTAAGGTTACCAAGGAAGAAGATCATTGGTCTCCTACTCCAAGGCATCTGCGACCACATTTTCTTTCCCTTTATATAAGAAATAACAAAATCATACTCCCTCATAAACTCACTACATTGCCTTTGCCTGGAATTCATATTTCTTTGAGTGAATAGATGTTTTTAAACTTTGATGGTCCGTTTGAGTTCAAAGCTTCACCCACAAGATAGTGCCTCCAGTTTCGAGAGATAACATTAGCGCCAACTCTAAATCATGAGTCCGCGATATAACTCTTAGTGCTTCTTCAACTTCCTTGGCGCGCAAGATATCTGCTCCTCCATCACGCATTAGCATGGCCCCAGCCTTGTTTGAGGCATCCATTAGCAGACCATAAAGTCCCCTTTTCCATATCTGGCACTCGTAGTATTGGTGCACTAGTTGGTAACCTTTTAAGCTCCATGAATGCGCTATCACATTCTTAAGTCCATTTATACCTGACCCCCCTTACGCTGCAAAGTGGTGATAGGTTTAGCTATTTTAGAATCCTTCCACAAATCTCGGTAATAACCCGCTAGCCATGAAGCTTCTCAATCTCATGTGCATTTTGACGCTGGCCATTCCATAATGGCCTTGCAGCACTACGGGTCCACGGATTCCTTCCATTTGGAAATGATATGACCTAAATAATTAATATCTTTTTTCTAGAAGAGGAACACCCATTGACTTCACACAATTTGTTCTCCCTAAGGCAAGACAACACTATTAGCAAGTGCTCCTCATGTTCTCTTTCATTCACGGAATAGATGAGAATGTCATCCACAAAAACTTGTACAAATCGATCTAAGTACTTCGAGAATACGTCGTTCATGAGGCTAATGAATACCGCTGGTGCATTAGTCAATCCGAAGATTTTACAACAAATTTCGTAATGTCAAACCGGGTTGAAGGCAGTTTGGGATGCCACCTTCCTTAATCCTTAGCTGATGATACCTAGATCGCAAATAGATCTTGGAGAATACCGCTGCTCATTTCATATGATCGAAAAGGTCATCCCCATTCGCGGCGTGGAGTGCGGTATTATTCATTTGTAGCGGTTCAAGTCCCTATAGTCTATACCGCGGTCGTGGGATCCATCCTTCTTCTTTACAAAATTATTGGTGCACCCAAAGGTGAGACAAGGCCTTACTAGCCCTAAGTCTAGTAAAACTCAACCTTCAAGCGCATTTGCAATTCCACGAGTTTGATTGCCATCATGATCACGGTCTTGGATATTGGTTACGCACCGGTTTTAACTCAATAGTAAAAATCAAGCTCTCTCTCCGAAGGTAACCCTAGTAACTCGTTCAAAAACGTCAGAAATTCTGACAAAGGCAAATTAAGCGATCCAATGAGGGTCCCTTCCTTTCTTTCACCACCTCACTACATAAAGTCAACACCCTTGTCTCAAGCGTCGCCTAACCTTCATGGATTGATATAAAGTGTAACGACACTTTTCTCGTACACCTTGGATCTCGTGGTCTTCCTTCATCATCAATACAAAGTACCCTCTTCTTGAAACAATCTACCAAAGCTTCAGTGGGATGCTAACCAATCCATTCCAATGATTAGGTCATACACCCAGGCGGTGGCGGTATACCTTCTTGCAGTGGGTGCACTCCTAGGTCTACTATACAATTATCGACACTAAGGTCCCACACAACTGTTTTTCCCACGAAGCCATCTCGACTTGTTTTAAAGTCCTTCGTTAACAAATGAAGTGCCAGGTCCACTCCTTTCTAATGCGGATGGTGAAATGAAACTATGCAGTAGCACCAAATCAAACAAAATCTTAACATTGATATAATTTAGTGTACCCGATGACTCCACCACCATGGATTGGCGTTCGTCTGGCCGGTTTATTAATCGTTGTGTAAATTTGGTGGTTGCTACTTGACCTCCCATTGGTGCCTTTCCTTCTCTATGCACAAACCCTAATTGTAACTCTAGATAGTTCCGTTCATAATGGGGTCCTTCACATATCCAACAAGAAATACGAGATTAGGCGGATTGCCTTTGTTATGTGTGTGATTCTAAATGAGTTCCTTCCCACAGGACCCACACTTCATTTGTTCCCGAGGATGGTGCGTGGACCTCCTACGCACCATTGAGATGAGCGAGGGTACCACACTAGAAACGCCATTGAAATCAGACTATTGTCCTTGGCATGACTGATACCATGGGTGGTGGCCTTGAGCCCCTCCCCTAGAGGAAATGTCCTCGGGGTCTTTCCTACGTATCCAGGGCGATGAGGAAATGTTGATCTTGTACCCACTATTAAGTTCATGTGTTCTTCCATGTAGCGGCATTTTCTACCGCCCTCCTTCGAAGGCGATTTCCACATCACACCATAGCTCTTATCTTGAGGGTTCAATCCATAAACAAAACACTCTGCACGGCCGGCCATTGTCCATATATGAAACATACTTGACTAGTTCCATAACCCTGATCTCATATTCTTCTCTGATCCTGTTTCCTTGTACTAGGCATGAAATGCCTATCATTGTTCCTCATTAGTATGTTGGTAGATATTTCCTTCGGAACTCTCCTCAAAAAGTTCCCAAGATGCGTATGGGGCAAGTGCGATTTTCTTTTTCGGGTTGCCCCACCAGTTCAAGGAACTATCTCTTAACCCCTGGAAAATTGTGATCTTTGCCTTTGAATTGGATGCATATTCCCTTGGGGAAAAACACCTTGTCATGCCTTCCAACCATGATTGGGTACGTTCAGCGACCTCAGGAGAAAACTTCCGGGAAGTTTGATCTTACGCAACTCGTTTGATGTCTTGGTGGAAATTATCCCCATAGGTTCCTTGATGCTTAGTTACCATTCTAGGCGGTGGGAGTTCCATGAGTCCCTATTTGGTTGGCGCTAAGTCTCGTTGATGTCTTCCAAAAAGCGCAGTATGAGAGCTTGTTGAGGCGATGGTGGTGGTGGTGGTGGTGGTGTGGATGGTTCCTCTGACGGCGCTCCTCTGCCTCGACCCCTTAGAGTCCTGACCATCTTTTATGACTTAACCTACATCACCCCAAAGTTATCGAGGGTGAGTTCAAGGGCGTTCAAATTGGTGCTACTTAAACTTAGAAAGCGGGTTAGGCGTAAGTTTTCTTTACTTTATCACGTAGCGGACATTACTCCATCAAGGGAATTGTCTAGGTTTGGTTTAGGATTAAGCATATAAGCTTGGTTAACATCAAATTTAAGGTAGATTAACCTTATACTCAAATAAAATAATTAATTTAAAATTATTATTACACTAATTTAACCCAAATTAACTTTACTTTAATTTAAAACTAACTTGACCTTATATATATATATATATATATATAAAAATTATTTATACTAAAGTATTTAATTTATTTTTAAATTATTTTTAACAATTTAAAAATATATATAAAATGACTAAACATGCACCCAAGAATTCGGGCATGCATGGGTTCCACATGATCGTCTGGCTTCCTCAAGCTACCTCATATCTAACCCCAAATTCTACACCTTTCATCTCTTTGAATCCCTACGCATCATTCCCACTCTCTGAGACCCTCCTCGCGTCATTTTTTCTCTTCCACAGATCTGTCTTTGCTTTGTTCATAGGCTTCTTGGATTTTCCTTGCCATGGCTCACATCCTTACCGTTGTTCTGAGCACTTCACTTGCGTTGGTTATTGTTGTATATGCTCCGGTTCGTTTTGCAGAAACAAAGTATATTGATGCAGCTACCGACAAGATCCAGGATCTGGAGTCCAGTCTCCTTTAAATGTTGGGAAGCAATCCCCTGTCTGTACACTGCGGGCTCGCCCTCAACTATGGTAAGAGTACGGTCAGTCAACATGTTGATTACTGATTCAGCACCTTCATAAAAAGCGGGGGTTATTCGATTAAGAAATTGCATAAACCTTCCTTACGCTGTGGTAATTAATGGTGATTTCCCTCTTCTTTTTTTTGTAAGTAAGTATTTTTTATATATTAAATCCTTCCAAGAACCAAACCAAGAGTACAAAACAACTGAAGTCAATGCGGTTGCCAATTAGAGCTGCTCCGGTAGGGGAAACCAGTTCAGCCAGTTGGGTAATTCGAGTATTAGAGCTCCTATCAGTCCTAGAATAAATAGACAACTAGAGTAAAATTTAAAACAAGAAACATCCCCCTAGAGGGGTCAAACAAAGTTTGTGTAATCTGGCACATACTATCGCAAGAGGCCGGGCCAGGGCTCCTCGATGACAGGTGTCCCGCTGGTTTCCCATTGCATGTCATTGGCCTCGGTGCACTTGCCCTTATAAGCTGTTGTCTCAGCACCTGCTGTCAGGGTGTACACCTGCAGACCGATGCCTATCATCTCCTTGACCTCCATCTGAACCGCTCCCTTGGCGGCTTACATTTGCTCACCAATATATTGCTCACGCACATGGGTGTCCATGAATCTTTCCGGGCACTCGCTTCCGACCCGGGTGCCTTGTTTTCCTACCAAAATTCCCCTGCGATGGAACGCCCTACGTCGCGGTGAGAGATGCCGATGGGACTCTGGAGGAGCCTGCATTGGTGGTTTGAGCTGCGGGGAGAATTGGCGATACCCTTCCATCTGGCGGCACTCGAAATACAAAGGGTCCTCCACTCCTTGAAGAGTTTGAAACCAAATCATACAAATGGGTGAGGCTTTTTGTTACGGCGGATTTGGTATTGCGACTTCCTTACCGCGGCAGTGCGACCATGGATGAAGCGACCCGATTGGGTGATTAGCGAGAACCACCAAACGGAGGAAGATACTGGAGGAGGAAGGGGCACACGCAAGAAGAATTGACACCAAGGAGTTCGAGAACGTTGTCGATGGCGGAGACCGAAGGTGGTGGGAGTATGGGTGGTCGACACAGGGAGTCTGAGAGACATAGCCGAAGTTGGAGATGAACCAGAGGGTGAAGAAGGCGTTCGAGCGAAGACCTCACGGGGGATGCAGGGAGAGCTTGCATGAAGTCGGTGCAACGTGGTGATGCGGGGTGGGGAAGTGCGAGGCGGTGATGAGGGGCGATTGGGAGGGATAAAACCATTGAAAACCAGCCGGAGACCGGACCGGTAGGTTGAAACAAAAGCTATTCTACGGCATTACTCTTTTTGAAAGGTGGTGGGGATCCGATTAAATGCCCTCCATGGCGTTAGAGTGAATTAATGCATGGGGTGGTGGCGTGGTGGAGCGCGAGCGTGCACATGGCTCCGATGCATCCTTGTACCTTGGTACCCTCTATGAGCCGGTTATTAAAAGCTCCGCTTCCACTAATCGGTGCTAATCCCTTCAACGCTGCGTATGTGATGATGGAGGATGGGGTGCTGGAGAGAAGTGTTGAGAGGATTTTTCGGTCCATTCAGTCCACCCACAGCCATTGGCCAGTAGTCCATACGATTTTCTTTCCTTCTGACATGAGCAGGTATTACTACCTGATTGGAGTGCAGTAGCTCTGCTATGGTCTTAAGCCCATGCAAGAGTCTCCAACTTGGAGATTTTTAATGCGGATCCGCACCATTTAAGAAGTCTACCAAGGAGATTGTGATAATTTGTTAGTCACCTTCTACCGTGGTGATTAGAAGTTGTAATCCTTGGCAAGGCTGCGACCCAGTGGTCTTGAGTTCCACCGCATTGTTTGTGGTATGGCCTAAAGAGCCTGAACTGATTAGAAGAATGCGCCCATGATGATTGCGAAATTTGCTCCATATCCTTTTTTTCCTGGGTTGCCTTTGGAGGCCCAATCAAAATTGAGTTTGATGAAGTCCGGTACGGGCCCGACCAAGTGGGAGGACTAAGGGTGGGGGGAAGAGGCGAGGGAGGGCGGGGAGGGAAGCGATAGGCAGCCATCACCGAGGATCGAGGGTTTCGAATGGGTTGCTGGTGAGGTCTTTATCTGTCCAAGAGTGGAGTTTGAGAGTTTCCAGAATGTTGCGTTGGTAGCTAGTCCAACAATGTTGCCAAGGGAGAAGGTGTTCCCTAAAGAGTCTTGATTCCTTTCCTTGCCGGAGGATGAAACCCGGGGAATCAATTGCCAGATGCGGTTCAGGAGGGGAGAGTGAAACGCTTGGTCCTTCCAAATGGTAATGGTGTCGACAATGTTGTCTCAAACTCAGTCCGAGGTGCACATGATGAGCGCATTTTGGTCCCAGATTTGTGCCATGTATGGGCAAGAGGCGAGGAGGTGATTCATGGATTTGACTTCCTCCCCACAGAGTATGCACCTTGAGGGTCCCACGAAGCCTCTCCTCCCCACAGAGTATGCACCTTGAGGGTCCCACGAAGCCTCTCTTAGAGAGATTGTCCCAGGTAATAATGTTGGAATGGGCTACTAGCCACAGAAAGAGAGTGATTTTGGGCCAATGCCTGAGGTTTCAGATCTTTTGCCAAACTGTCCTTGTAGGTCCCAGGTTCGGTTGGACCTTTATGTGATAATATTCGCTTGTACTATAGGTGTCTCTTGGCCTGTGTCCCCATCGGAGGATATCCTCTCCCGTGAGCTTGGCGATTTTTCGTTTGAGCATTTCGGTTTGATAGGGGCCCAAATCCACCTGGCCGTCTAGGTTCAAACCTTGCCTATCCACGAGTCAATGCCGCCAAGTGTTATCTTGTGGGTCATCCCTCTAGTAATCCGCCACTGTTGTCAGACCCGCCTGCGTGGCTATAACACAAATTTTCCCGGCCCAGTCCTCCTGGTCCAGAGTGCACCATTGCTGCCAGGAATATTTCCAGAATAAGGTCGTTTTCCCGTTTCTGATTTCCCAGAATGCATGCTGGGTGATGAGGTGTCTGTTTTGCTTGGCAGCTGCTTAGATTAAGGACCCAGGTGTGTCCCCATTCCAGCATATGAGGTTTTTTTCTGCTACCTCGGGCGCATATTTCTTCCTCCATAAGCGTGCCCGTAGGTCCTTAGGTTTCTTGAGCCATCTCCACCAAATTTTGGCACTGAGGGTTTTATTCATGAGGCTAGGATCTCGTAGTTCCAGTCCTCCTTGCTCTTTGGGCTGGCAGATTTTGTCCCAACTGACAAGCGCTATTTTCTTCCCTGTGTTGAGACCTTGCCATAGGAAGTTCCTCTACAAGCTTTTGATAGTTGACAGTACAAAGTTAGGAGCTGCCAGCACCGAGAAGAGATAGGTAGGAAGGGTCTGGAGAACAATGCGGAGGAGAGTGACCCGGCTAGGAAGGTTAATTGCTCTAAAGGTCCAAGAAGAGAGATTCTTGGTAAAATAAGAGAGCAAAAGTTCCCAGGAGGAGTTCCGAAGGGCATTATCGATCAAAGGAATGCCCAGGTATTTGGATGGAAGGGAGCTTCTTTGGAAACCTAAGAGATCAGAGATATGGCGCTGGACTGGAGGTGGCGTATTAAAGAAGAAGATGAGGGATTTGTCTTTGTTGCAGTCTATCCCTGAGACTAAAAGGTATGCGAGCTTGGCCCAGTTAAGCTTTCTGTAGCTAGACCACGTTCTTGCTCGGGTTTGAGCAGAAGACCTGACCTTCATTGAAAGAACGACTTTACCATCCAACCGCCTCCGCTGACCTTCAAAGGTATGCGGGCTTGGCCCAGTTAAGCTTTCTGCAGCTAGACCACGTCCTTGCTCAGGTTTGAGCACAATACCTGACCTTCTTTGCAAGAATGACTTTACCATCCAGCCGCCTCCGCTGACCTTGTGATTTCCTCTTTTGAAACAAAATGATTTTCTTGTAATTCCAGCCCTGTACGGATTTTGGTATTTTGCTTTCAATTTATTTCATTTACATTTATAAATTTATTCGTCTGTGCATATGCATGTAGTTAGATGCATATACATTGTCTTCCATATTGCTCATGGCCCTTTTCTCCTAACTGTGAAATTCCCCACTTAAATTTTGGGTTTCGGGGTTTCCTTATGCCCAATGCCGAGAGTCTCCTATCCTCACGGACTCCCAATCTCCATTATGCCGATGCACTACCTTCTAGCTTTAGTCCTCCCTTGGCTATGCTCTGGTCCATGTGACCCTGTCCTATGTGTCCGTATTCCTATCCCTGTCGGGATTCGGGGTTTCACGACTTTTGTTGTCATGAACCTCTGTCCTCAAGGACTCCCGATTACCGATCTACCAATGCGGTACTTGTGCGTTAGCCCTTCGGACTAAGTTTTTTTTTTTTGGTCCATATGACCGTTATACCACAAGGCCACAGCCTTGTCCCTTATCGGTGTTTCGGATATCGCAATATCAAATTGCATGAACCCCGTGTCTACGGAATTCCTGATATCTCGATACCCGATGACAGCTGGCTTCCACTACGGAGCTTTCTACTTTTCGGAAAATTGGGTTTCGCGTGATCACGTGATCCCGATACCCGATGACAGTTGGCCTACCAAGGTTCTTTTCTTCGGTACGCCCTCTTTCAAATAAAGCATCTGTGTTGTGACCCTCCATGCTTTTTCACCTCATCTCTTTAGATAACAAGGGTGGCCCAGTCTTGGTGCCACCACCACTCTCGACACTGCCGAATTTCAACCAGCACCCACCTCCCTTCTTCCATCCAGAGTAGTTACTGCTTGTTTTTGAGCTCATAAGACATATTGTTGATCAAATTCACCGAGACCCCCTCATGCATGAGATAATTGACATGTTGTATAAGGCCTACTCGAACTCATCAACAACCCAGAGGTGTCCTACTTGTGTCAAGCCACTCATGCTCTAGCTCAGTAACGACCCCCTCAGCAGTGACCCGAGAGACACGACCTCGGGTGAAAATGGGTAATTTACCTGGTTTGCCTATCACGAGCATTCTCAGCGCAGCTCCTTGCACTATAACAAAGACGTTTTATAGTCATGTCTTTAATTTTCAGTCTATGTCCTTTGTCTGTCTTGGTTTCCTAGCATAATGTTGCACAAACTTGAATGTGCCACCTACCTTGGTTTTGATTCGACAGGGAAGATGCCAGATTTCCATTTTTGACAATGACATCACAATCTGTCACCTTCTTCGGTTTTCGCTAATTTGGCGGAACAACACGATACTGGATTGTATAAACTAACATAAGCTTTAAATAGAACGTAGAACCAAACAACTTTCAACAATGAAAAGATTAGATAATCACAACCTTTGTATAATGAAAATTTAAATATCAAACATTCACTTTATT
>SNQJ01S0104311.1:0-23547 GCA_010110895.2 Picea sitchensis | reverse complement strand
CTAGTTGAGTTGAGTTTAGATGTTGCATTGGGATCATCACCATGAAACATTGGGATCATCACCATGTTAATTATACCTTGCCTTGGTATCATCACCAGAGTGTCACATTAGCCTTGATTCCTTGAGTTAATTCCTCACTACTTTTTGTTCAGTCAGTTAACTGAAGACTAGTTGACTAGTTAACTCAACTAGGTGGTAGTTCACTCCCGCAACTGCCTGAGAGACTAGAATAGGTGGCAGTTCACTCCCGTAACTACTGGTGTGTGTCCAGATCACTCTATACTACCACTATGATGACTTGGTTCACCTCAAGTCGAACTCATTGAGTTATACAGAGTATATCGTGTGTAAATTATTCATTATTCACAACGGTTAATGAGAATTCTTCCATTCTTTCTGTCATTCTTCTTCTTTCTTCTATTCTTTTTGCAAATGTGTGTATCGTTGTTTAGCTAGATCTATTATGTGCAGGTCAACACATTTACATAGAATGGGTTCTTGTGGCACATGGAATCATATCATATTCATATTCGTTCTCCCTCTAACCACAAAGGGGGTCTTCGTCATATTAATGGCTTCCATTAACAGTTTCTTTTACGCTTCAAATCCTGCACTGTTGAGTCATTATCTTTGTATCAAACAAAAATTAAACAAAAAATGAATTGTGTCACGTTGCAACACTACACACACTGACTTTATTAATTGAATTTACAAAAAATTCAAAAAACTCAAATATAACTATTATACATGCTCCTTCCGATTAGAGCAACAGTCCCTTTTTCTCAGTTTTGAGACATATAGGGTTTTCGATGAGCATCGTTCACCCAACCAAGTGAACGAATATCTAACTTCTCCTGAGGGTCGGATATCCACAATTATAAATGGTCCCAACCAATGCATGCACAACTTTCCAGGATGCTTCTGGTACCAACTATGATAGAGTAGAACCTTGTCTCCTTGCGTGAATACCTTAGTCGTAATATGCTTGTCATGCCAAGATTTTTGTCTTTCTTTTTCAACTGACTGATGGAAGTCTACTAGAAATCTGGTCTCCTCGAGTTCTTGTAGCTCCCTAAGTCTCTACACAACTGATTCTTCCTCCGACATATGTATGATATGTGCAATGTAAAAACTTGAAGTGATAAACTCTATAGGTACCATTTCTTCTTTCCCATAAACCAGTTGGAACGATGTATACTTGTGGAGATTCTTTGTGGTTTTCCTGTATGCCCATAGTACTGTTGGAACACTGTCATCCCAATCTTTTCGATTTATGCAACAAACCTTTTTCAACCCTCTTTCCAGAATCTTGTTGAATGCCTCTACTGTTCTATTGGCCTGCAGGTGGTAGGGGATGATTTTGTGATGTTGGATCATGAACTTTGCTATAAGATTTTCTATAATGCTACCAGGGATATTTTAGGGGCTAAATTTCGCTCATGGGATAATTTTCCATGGTTTTTCCCAAAAATGATTCGCTATTCTAAAACTGATTCACCCAAATTCTATAGGATAAAATTATTTTACCTTAAAAATCGCCAAAATTTTATACAGACTATATAAAATCCTTAGAAATTTGAATATTTTTACAAAAATATCGCCAAAAATTTATAGTTGGCATATGAAGCATTAGTAATATTCGCCAAGGTTTCTACATTTAAAAATAAATTTCCATCCTTAAAATCATCCTTGAGTGCTACTAATGAAATGGGCTCCTTGATCACTGGTTAGGCTCCTAGGACATCCAAATCGAGTGATAATATTCTAAAAAATGAATCTGGCAGCAGTATCGGTCAAACAAACCTGAACAACTATTGTCACAGCCCAACGTGTAAGGTAGTCGGTTGCGGTAATGATGTACCTCACCTTTGAATGCTTAGTTGTGGGGTTGATCGATCCAATGAAGTCAACTACCCATTTCTCAAATGCTTGTAGAGATCGAACTAGTTGCAGTGGTAATTCATCTCGTCGTGATGGCTTACCCACTTGTTGACAAACATCACATGATCTAGAATATACCTTTGCATCCTTGAAGAGAGTTGCCCACCAAAGTCTATCTTGTAGAAATTTTTGTGCAGTGACGTTTCCTCCTACGTGACCTCCCACAACTCCATTGTGGCATTCCCAAAGTATATCCTGTCTTTCATCGTCCAAAACGCATCTTCTAAGGATACTATCTAGTCCCAATTTATACAACTGTCCCATGATCAACTAGTAGTCCGCTGCTCTAACAACCATGTGGTGTTTCTGAGTTGCGGAATATGTTTTTGGGAAGTCCCCTGTACTTCATAAGACTGCTATGTCCTCCAGGTACTCTGGTATGGCCTCAACCCGGAACAAGTCTGCATCTGGGAGTTGATCGTTAAATTCTCTGCCACTTTCCCCTGACTCTAATATGGATAGGTGACCAGGTCCTATATTTCATCTTCTTGGCTTAACAATAACTTCAAAAGAAAATTATTGAAATAATAGAAACCATCTACAAATTCTCCCTTCCAACAAAGGTTTGTTAACTAGATATTTCAATGCAGAGTGATCAATAAAGAATTTGAAATGTTAGCCTAACAAATAATGTCTAAATTTTTGCAAAGCATAGATCATGGCTAACCCCTCCCTTTCTATCGTTGTGTAATTGCATTCTTCTTGCAACAACTTCCGGCTCACAAAGTAGATAGGATGATCCATGGCTCCATCTCTAGGTTGCGTTAAGATAGCTCTTAAGGCAATTCCTGAAGCATCTACATGGACGTGAAATTCGTTTTCCTAGTTTGGGAATACCAGAATTGATGTTGTGCTGAGATTATCCTTGAGTGTCTCAAATGATTTATCACATTCTGGAGTCCATTGGAACATTTCAGCCTTTTTTAGTAGGTTTTCCATAGGTGCAGTAATGTTGGCATATCTCCTGATGAACCTGCGATAGTACCATGTGTGTCCCAATGTGGAGCACAACTACTTATCACTCGTAGGTGGTGGCATATTCACAATGACCGCAACTTTGGATGGGTCTGCCAATACTCTTTCTCAACAAACTATGTGGCCCAACAAATTCCCATGTGGTACACAAAAGATACACTTTTTGAGGTTCAATGAGATCTGCAATTCTTTGCATCTGTCAAACATTAGTCATAGCAATGCTACATGTTCCTTGAGAAAGATGTATATCATCCAATAATCCATATAGAATTCTATAAACTTGTGAATGAACTCTCTAAAAGATGCTATTATAATCCTGGATAAAACTGCAGGGGCGTTCTTTAAGCCAAATGGCATCATGTTGTATCCAAAAGATCCTCATTCTTTTATGAATGTAGTCTTATTTTTGTCCTCTTTGATGATCTTGACTTTGTGGTACCTTGAAAATCCATCTATGAATGAGTATGCTTCCTTCCCAACAACCTGTTCTAGCACCTCATCAGTAAAAGGTGTTGGGAAAGGGTCATGCACATAGGCAGAGTTAAGGCTTCTATAGTCTACACATACTCTAATATCCTCTGTGCCTTTCTTTCTTTGAATAACTATTGGGCTGACCCATTGTTCTTCTTCTACTGCAAAAATGAGTCCTGCTTCTGACATCTTTTCTATCTCCTTATTAACCTTCTCTTTTACTCTAGGGTTAAGATGATATGGTCTATGCCTCACAGCCTTGGATCCTGGTTTCAATTTGATTTTCATTTCTCCCATAACTCCTTTGATTCCCTTTAACTCTAATAAGGTCTTTGGGAACAAATCCTCATATTCCTGTAGTAGAATATGTATCTCTTGATTGCTTTTCTCTTCCCAGTAGTCTCCCACCATAACTATCTTGGGTTGTTGATCAGGCGATCAAATTTTGCTCGATTTTCAAAGTGCTCAGAATGTGACAAAAATAGTGCTATTGAGTCCGTCTCGTCTTCCTGATTCCGGCGGTATATTTACTTTCGCAAACGGAGTCCGTATGGAGGAGATATCGCGATCTGTCCGCCAAGCCAAATAGGTAAAAAGTTGGGATGCTGACTGTACCTGTCCGTACAGTCCATACGACCACGTGGAGGGCCGTACCATCATGATGATGTGGTAGTTTGATGATGTGGTGCATATCGGTTGGTTGTTCGTTGGTAGTTTGATGATGTGGTGCATATCGGTTGGCTGTTCGCTGACACATTTTCATTGCTGATCGGGACTTATGGTATGCTGACACGGTCCGCTTTCATGGAAAATACGGCAGACATGGGCTCAACGCATGGGCCTAATGCGTCCCCCATCTGGTTATTGTATGTATATATATAAAATGACATGGGAAGTCCGCGGGGTTCAATCGACCTCCCCCACTATATAAGCTTTAATGCAACTTCGCTAGCCAATATTCTCGCCAATGTTCCTTGTGTATGAAGTGAGTGAGCTTATACTTAAGTTTGGTTGTAAGCCTTGGTTTGAGGTATGGGTCGTGGCTTAGCCCCGACCCATTGTTTCATAACATAACACATATAAACCATGTGTTAATACTACCGCGCGCAAAACTATATATTATAACCATTGTATATATATTGCTCCGTATATATACAGTTGTGTTTTATTAATGATATGCGTGTAAACCAACTAAACGCTGGTTTGTAATGCATAGTTTTATTATATGACCAATGGTTAATGTGTGCGGGAGTTTCTACAGTTTGGACGGTTGAACCACTCATTTGCCAAACGCACGGTCATATGGCCATGTGCCCAAAGGCAGTCAGACGGTTAGGGCCGGAGGTGCCCCAACCATTCTACTCTGCTTGTTCGCCAAGGTATAATGGACTTGGTTCGCTTTAAAGAGCGTGCTGGGTTTGAAGCACAAGGGTACATTTGTAGAACCGTAGACATCAAGTGGAAGAGGGAGATTCTCAAGAAGGACATCTTCTTCATTTTTCTCGAATCGCTTCAGTACGAAAAGAGCCTGCATTGTGGGTTTTGGGACGCCATGGAGCCATTGGAGCAGCCGGGCTTTGTCATTTTGAGCATTATAAGGCATGTTTGAGCATCTGAGAAATTCTAATAATACCGATCCATTGAAGCCGGACTGTGAGATGTAGCCCGAGTGGGGTGAACTCCTTATATCAAGTTGTTGTGTTTATGTGTCGATGTTCATTATTTAATGCTGCTGTCTATGTGTATTCATAAGTAATCCTTTATTATGTATTGCAAATTGATCCGGGTTGCTTTAAAAACACATAACATTTCACTTGCAATTATTATTCAAGTTTCAAGTCTTTCTTTTAGACTGTTGGTATCGAAAGTTATGTATTTTGAAGACTTGATTGTTTGCAAAAGTTTTGTTTTGATGCTTACAAGGTTGAAAACTCACAAGAGGAGAAGGTCGAGCCAAGTTCTATCCCACGAAGTTGGAAGTAGCTTCATTCACCGCAAGTTGCAGAGACATTCACCAAGCATGGCACATGCGTAAGATCATGAACGTGTTCCAGATGAAGAAGTAGACCTCAGGAAGACTCTCCTACAGTTGAGAGATGCATGAAAGTCATAATGGAACGAACCATGATGTCAGCTGTGGTGAAGGCTCTAACCCTCAATGCATAAGGGAGGCTGCGGTGACAAGACCTGTGCAAATGGAGGGAATGGTAAGCTTCCACCACCCCCTCTCCTCCATCATCATCATCATCTTCTTCTTCTTCTTCAAGTTTGAAACATCTTCCCAATGGGCATGGTAAAACCCTTCATAAATTCCTTCATTAAAAGCTTGATATAAAATTTGAGTTGCCACTTTATAAATGGAGAAGTTAACTAAAAGTTAGATAATTGGATATGCCAAATTGAAGTCTATTCTAGAATACAAAAGATTCAAGATGATGAAACTAAAATTCAGCTAGCTTCATTAAGATTAGATGGCTCAACACTTTATATGGTAGGGAATCTAAGACATAGGAAGAAATGAAAAAGAATGGAAAGATTTTGCTTTCTGGAATGATTTCATAATAGCAATTAAAAAACACTCTTATCCATTAGCTTATAAACAAAGGCAACCATGGAATGGCGTAATTTTAGACAAGCAAAAGGATTTAATGTACAAAGTTTCACTGTGAGTTTAGGAGATCTAGCCATTTTGGGAGTTGATTTGTTCCTCACAGGAAACATTGCTCAAATATATTACGCTTGCATAGTTATTTGAGGCATACCATACCTCTATGTTTAATCCCATGAATCTAGATGAAGTTTGTGTAATAAAGCTACCTATATTTGGAAGCCGGGAAAGAATGATACTCATGAAGGTTTCAAGAAGACATACAACCAAGGAGACAAAGGAAAGAAGAAATTCAAAAGCGTGAAGAATGTCATTGCGGAAGAAGGAAGGTGAAAAGTCTACATGTGAACACTGCTTTCAAGATGGCTAGCGATGAAGACTCATCAAGAAGTTTTATCCCGAAGGCACCCATGAAGTTTGGCAACAACAACAAGGGAAGTCAAAGACGGTTATGACTGTTGTACAAGATTTGGGATCAGATTCTGGCGGATGAGACGTAAGATCACAACCGATATAATAAGGTATTAATTCTATTGTGTACTAGCTCTTCAAGTAATGTAAATGTCAATGTAACTCAACAGAGAAAACAAGAATTGAACTGTTTAATATAATGGTCATTTCAAACATACAAAGATTGATACATTGTTTGATTCAGTCACAAGCAAATCTTATTTTATAAGATCGTGAAGAAACTTAAATTTGAAACTAGTCCACATCCTAAGCCATACCCTCTTGGTTGGATATGATAATGCTAAGTTACAAGAACTGTGAAGTGTAAACTTAGGTTCGCTATAACTCCAATTTTGTTGATGAAGTAGAGTTGGATGTGATACCGCTTGGATATATGTGGCATTGTTTTGGGAAGTCTCATTTGCAATGAGAAAGCTATATTCTATCAGCCGTGAAAATAAGTATCATTTGTTTAAATATGGGGTTGAGTATGTTGTTAGAGATCACACTAAGAAGATGAACTTTTCAATCATAAATGCGTGGCAAAATGAAGAGATTAGTTAATGCAAGTAAAACTTTGTTCTTTAATGATCAAACCTAAAAATGATGTTGAGAATGAATCTTTCAAGGTTGTGATGCTAAGTTAAAATCAAATTTGTTTGAAGTTGTTAACCAAGATGACTACGTTTAAAGAACCTAAGGGGTTGCTTCCAAAAAGAGGAATCCAACATGAAATTCAGTTACAACAAGATTTTCCACTTTCTAATATTGGTATGTATAGATTGTCGCTATGGAGAAATGTCAGATTAAAAAAAAAAAAAAAATTCGTGGAGTTGTTAGACAAAGGGGTAATTGTGCCAAGCTCTTCGCCATGTGGTTCCCTGATTTTGTTGGTTCCAAAGAAGGATGGAACGTGGCTTAATGTGTGTTGATTCTCTGTGGTTTTGAACAAGATAACAATTAAAATCGTTATCCTCTTCCACGACATGATTTACTTGATCAATTAAAAGATGCAATATATTTCAATTAAGTTGATTTAAGGAGTGGTTATCATCGATCAGGATTGCTGAAGGCGACATAATATGGAAGACAACTTTAAGACTAAGCAAGGTTTGTTTGAATGGATGGTAATGCCTTTGACTCTGCAATGCACTGCTACTTTCATGAAAGTGATGAATGATGTCTTGAGATCTTTTCTGGATGATTTGTTATTGGTTCACTTAGATGATATTTTGATTTTTAGTAAATCCTCGGAAGAGTATATTGAACATGTGCCTTGGATGTTTTTAAGAAAAATAGTTTTTGAAGTTGTCCAAATGTGAATTTGGTAAACTTTGCTTTATTCATTTGGGTCATATTGTTGGTGGAGGTGAATTAAAAATTGATCCCTTCAAAAGTTAAAGTTATTGGAATAGTCCGCACTCCAGCTAATGTGACAGAGGTAAGAAGTTTTTGGGAGTTCCACATCGAGAAAGTTTATTGTTAACTTTCTCCATTGTTCAATTACGTCGCGGACAAGTGTCAAGCAAGGTTTCCAATGGGGAGGCAAGCAACAAATGCATTTGATACTTTGAAGGAAAATATCAGTTCCAAGGCCGCCTTGGTGACCTCCAATTTAAGACAACCTTTGAAATCCAAACAAATGGGCTTACCATAATGAAGCAAAAATGCTCCCATCGCATAATTACTTCAGTATGGTAAGCCAATTTGTTTTCATTCCGAGACGCTTAATGGTACCAGTGATTAATCATCCAACTTATGATAAAGAATTATATGCATTGGTTCAAAGTGTTAAGAAATGGAAGCTAATATTTGTTGGGAAAAGAAACCATTATTCACACGCATCATCAACCTTGCAATATTTACAATCATAGTCAAAGCTACGAAAAGTAGCTAGGCACTTATGGATGGATTTCTAAACAGCTTCATTTATGGCTATATAAAGGAAGCATTTTTAACAAAGTAGGCCGATATGTTGTCCAAAAGCCTATTGTTATGCTTCATTATTCTTAAGTATCCTATAAATGCATGAAAGCTATGTAGAACAATATGCTTTAGATACTTAATTTTGCGAAGCGGGCGAAACTTTGTGTCATTTTAACCATGTTGAAGAATTGGATTATCATTTACAGAAGTTAATAATCTCTTGTATCATCTTTGGCAAGTTGTGTATTCAAGTAGGAGAAAGAATCAACATCATAAGAGAAGCTTATCTCTTCTATTGCCAGTCATTTTGCGTTGGCAAGACAGTGGCAAACCGGCAGAGGCATTGCTAACAGCCCAAGATGAACGAAAAGTGCTCGACATAAAGGGATGTTCACAGTGCCGCTAAAACCGCTAACGAAAAGTTGGGTTTGTACACCCACTTCCAGTTCCTTCTCGCCCCTTGGAAAAGTATTTCCACGGATTTTGTTGGTGGTTTACCTAAGTCGAGAAAGGGTCATGATTATCTTTATGTTGTGGTTGATCGCTTTAGCAAGATGTGTATTTTGATGCTATGTACTAAGTGTAAATGTGCTGGTAAAACGGCACAATTGTTCTTCAAAATGTTTGGGTGCATTTGATTGCCCAAGTCCATCATTCTGATAGGGATTCTCGATTTTTTGGAAGCTTTTGGACGAGTTTATGGGCACACATGGACACCAAGTTGAAAAAAAAACACAACTTTTCATCCAGACAGGTGGTGAATTGTACAAGGTACATCTCTTTCGTAGCATATTGCGCCAGCATCCTACTTTGGGATGAACATTTACACTATGTTCACATGCGCGCATAATCGAAGCAGCACTTTCGAATGCTAAACGCCGCCATTTGAGATTATTGTTTTGCTATTTGCCCCCGTCACCTTTAGATTTCATCTTTGGGAAAGATATTGTACGGATGGCGATGATATTGATCGTGCGTAGAAGTTCATCAACAAATTCAACACATCGTGGTAAGAACAGCTTGAGAAGAGTCGCCAAGTATTAAAGCGAGATATGACAGCATCGAAGTTGATCACGCTGGTTGGTGATGAAGGGTGGCTTTACATCAGCAAGGGAGGCTGAGAAGAAGGTAAAAAGTTGAAACTAATTCGATATGGTCCCTTCTAAATTGTCGGCAAGATTGGTAAATAATGTTGCTTAGATTTTCCCTCCATATGCAGATGTATGTAGTTGTTAATGCTGATAATTTGAAGTTGTATGAGTCTCCATTGATCGACATGATCGCAGAGCATGTTCGATTCCTTCCATAGATGATTTTTCGCTAGAGTATTTAACAGAACTGCAGGAAGACAATTCAATTTGGACAGAGGGATGAGGACTTCGAAGCGGGGAGATGTGTAGTATTTGTGAGTTGGTCTTAAGGGGACAAATCCAAGCAAGGCCAAGTGGGATTGAGGTTGGAAGGGCGAGGGAACTTATACCCTCATCTTCACATAGATCGAGATAGTCTTCTTTTGGAGGTCCAAAAGCTTCCCAATGGGGAGGTGTGGATCGGGATCAAATTTGCTCAATTCTTCAAAGTGCTCGTGAATGTGATGAAATGCTGTATTGGCACCGCCTCTGCCTTCTCTCCGATTCAAGCAGATATTTACTTTCGCAAATGTAGTCCGTATGGAGGAGATATCGCTGACCAGTCCTCGCCAAGCCAAACAGTAAAGTTGGGATGTTGACTGCACTCTATCCGTGCCAAACCTTGCACGACCACGTGGAGTGCTGTACCATCATGATGATGTGTAGACCGTACAGTCGACGTGGCAGCTGAGTTGGCACATTTTCATTGGTTGATTTGGACGAGTGGTATGTTGACACGTTTCCGTTTTCATGGCAAATAATAAGGAGACATCATATTCAAATGCATGTTTTAATGCGGTCCCCCATCCTGCTATTGCATGTATATATATAAATGACATAGAGTCCACGGGTTCGACCCCGCACTTCTCCCACCGTGATAAGACTTCTAATGCAACTCACAGCCAATATCTACCAATGTTCCTTGTTTATGATGTGGGTGGGCTTATATTTAAGTTTGGTTGTAAGCCTTGTTTAGGGCATATGGGCTCCTACCCATGGTTTCATAACATAACATATATAAACTTATGTGTTAATACTTACTACAGAAACTATATTATAACCATTGTATATATATATTGCTCTGTATATGTGTTGTGTTTTGTATTAACATATGCATTGTAACCAACGGTTAAACGCGGGTTTGTAACACATAGTTTTATTATATGACCAATGGTTAATGCGCGTGGGAGTTGCTACAGTTTGGATGGTTGAACCACTCATTTTCCAAACGCGCGGTCATATGGCCATGTGCCCGAATGCCGAGACGGTTAGTTGAGGTTTCTAATCGTCACCTGCTTGTACCATGCTGCGACGACTTTATTTTTCCATTAAAAGATGCGTGTGCTAGGTTTGCAGCACAAGGGTACATTTTGTAGAACCGGAGACAGCAAGTGAGGAGATTTCCAAGAAGTCCATCTTCTTCATTTTTCGACCAAGTTCAAAGCCGAAAGATTCCATTGTGGTTTTGGGACAAGGAGCCATTGACGCTAGCCGGCTTGTCATTTTGAGTATCAGGCATAAGTGTTTTGAGCACTTTGAGCAATTTAATAATAATGATCCATTGGAAGTCGGACCAAGAGATGTAGCCCAAAAGAGTGGTGAACTCCTTTATCGTTGTCAGTGTTTATGTCTGATGTTCACTGTTTTTATGTTGATGTCTATGTATTTACATAAGTAATCCTTTATTATGTAAGCGTAAATTGATCCCGTTTCTTTAAAACACATAACATTTCACTCTGTAATTATTATTCAAGTTTCAAGTCTTTCTTTTAGATCACTAGCTGCTCTGTGGTCCCTATAATGATTTTGCACAATTTTAATGGGTGATTGTAGGAGCTATCATTCTGACTAGGTATGGTGTTCTGGATTTCTCTGTTCCCCTCTGTCTTTTTGATGGCTAGGTTTCTCAATTCATCTAATTCATCTAGGCTTTTTGAGTCCCTGCTAATATGATAGCATTCTATAGGCTTCTTGGTTGAGGGCAGGTGAAGGTTAGTTTGAAGTTCCCAACTATGCTTGGCACACACCACTAGGTTTGATTTCTAATTACTATCATCTTTAAAAAGAAATTCTTTAATCTTTTGCAGGACTACTTCAAGCTCATGGTACTTACTTGTAAATAAGAAGTCCTTTCAAAAATGAGCTACCAACGTCTGCCAATCGTTGGTCTGTCTTTTGTTTTCATCATATATGAACCAAGATTTCGGTATTGGTCCTAGAGAGTGGGGGAATACCTGAACCCAAAATCGAGAAGGTATTTCCGTAGCTTTCCATTGTGTCACTCACTAGTCGATATCCACTCTAGGATCAGATTCTCCACTGAACAGTTGTGCAACTTGGAGATCCGTCTGCATCTCTAATTCCAACTGCTCCTTGTTCTGAAACCTATACTTGATGGCTTGATTCACATCATCCCAATATCTGAGTATGGAATTATGATTGGCCCACCATCTGGTAGGGGTGTCCTGAAAAATACATCTAGTACCAAGATTCTTTTATATTCTACTACCTTTTCTTCCATGCTGAGCAAAAAACTATCTAGTTCTGAGGTGCCATCGTATACTGGGTGTTCTCTCACTTCAATCCCAACCCATATGGTTACTTTGATAGTTGTGCATCTTCTTGATAATATTTCGTATGAACCTTGTTGCCAACTGTCAAAATCCAATTCTGAATCTTCATCTACTGATTGTATGCTTCTCCAACTTACTGATCCATCAACAATAGGATTTATATAATCGTCTCTTGTTCCTGCTATTACGGTGTACAACTGTTCCAAGTATTCTCCCTCCATATTACTATTTGTTGGCTCTTATACCTGGGTCCTACATATGGATCCAAAGGTTGAACTACCTTGATTCCATTAGCCTCAAAGGTCATGGTGTCTTTCTTTAAATCAATTAATGCATAGTTTTCATAACCCCAATCAATGCCAAGTAGTGCAGGGTAAGGGTCCTTATCTCCCATGATCTCAATGACTTCGAAGTTAGCCACTGTATTTACTCCTGCAACATCTATTTCCACATTCTCCAGTCTTCATATGGGTAAGATACAATATTGGTTTTCCATTCTTAACTGAATTGGGGAATATGTCAGCCTAGGTTTTCCTAAGGCTTCCCGAGTCTTCTTAGGAAGAATGTTCACATTAGATCCCAGATCTAACATGACATCCTTAATATCAAATTTGAAACCTGTAAGAGAGTGGAATTTTGGTCATAGCTCAAGTCTCCAAGGCCGTTGTTCATATGAAAATATCTCTCCATCTCCATACTCATCCCCTTCGCAACGAAACAATGAAAATAAACTTTGATTTTCTGAGTAAAGAAAATACACTTGATGTGCTTCTAATTAATGCGACCTCCCCTGCTTGCAAAACCCAAATTTCAAACCTGACGAATGAAGGTGATCCTTATCTCGATGACAGATTCGGGGCATGCATCCAACCCGCATTGAGAATAGTCAACTCCATGCCTATTGGATGCTCAAATCTGCAATCGAGATAAACAAACCAATGACAAAACGATATGTTAAGACAATATTTGAATTCTATATTTTTTCAATGTTCATAACTAGTTATTTTATTTGATCTATCAATCAAATACTTCCATGGGTTGGACGATACCCAACTTGGAATTTTGTATTTGTATCTTGCATTTGGAAACACATGTTGCACTTTTTCAAAACACATGTTGTAGAAGTCAATATAGATTTGGCATCAAGTGTTGCACTACTTTTCAAAACACATGTTGTAGAAGTCAATCTGGATTGTGGCATTAAGTGATTGTCATAGTAGTTAGACTTTGTATTGCCTGTCCATAATTTAGAAGCTTTTATTAAAAAAAAATGTATGGCCATGAAGAGTCTACAAATAGATCATTTGTTTTTATAAGATTCTTTGAAATTTGACATGACCAATCAACTTCCAAATACAAATTTATCATGTAGTTAGTCAATAATTTGACTCCCATGAAAATAATACCTTAAACATTTTCTCATATCTTAAACATTTTATCATATGATTTTTTTTAATAGTGGAAAGCAATTATTTTGAAATGGTTTCTCTGCATCAAGACATTAAATTGTAATTGGAGTAGTGTCTAGTATTATGTATGGGATTAAGGCTAAGTGCCACTTTAAGGAACATTATCTTACCATATAGTACGTTCTATCGACCTTCTTGCAAATATTTTCTAGGATGAAACCACTTTATGGTCATAGAGTAAGACCTTAAAGTGCCTCTAGGCCAATAGCCCTAAGTAACATAGACTTTTTCTTTATTTGGAAAAAAACGAAATGCCAATGTTAATGATGATTCCTAGTCAATGTGGATCTAACAAATACACAACATCTTGATGGAATACATTAATTGTGTAGTGAACCACATCTTCTTTTTTATGTATTTCCTTATTAATTTGGGCATAAATTTTCAAATTTCAAGATTAGATTGTTGAAGTTGTAGTATGGAGTTTATCAATGAAAATAGTTGTTGAGAAATCCATCTATAGTCTTGAAACTTGTGAAATTGTATATTTTCTTGTAAGCACTCTGATTTTTCATGGGAGGATTCCGATAAGTTGACAAAAGGAGGGGGTTGTTTGCTATATGATTAGTCAGTGTCCATATTGATGGGATCACACACTTGAATGATGAATCCTAGTTGAAGTTCTAGATGGAACATGATAGATACTAAGCACATTATTGCTATGCAACATTAATGGCAATATATGCAAGGATAAGTGCCCCACTACACAACATTAATTGTAGTATATGTGGGCATATGCATTGTTATATGTTTGCGCATATATATCTAATGATGTATATGCATGTGTATACTGCAATTAATATTCTAGTTGAACCACACACTCACTTAGATGCACACTATTGTTCAATATGTGGGAAACTAGCCAAAATGTGACACTAGGGTTGTGTTAAACCAACAAACCAAGTAGTTTGCAATGGAAAATTGCAATAGAGGGAACATATACAGGAAATTTAAAATTGCATATTAGTGAAGAACACTGACAAACTGTAACACACCTAACCCCCTAAACTTACGTAGGTTGGTGGGATGTCAGATTTCCTCTTCTTTCTATCTTCAAGCCTCCGACCATACCCTCAACACTTATGTTTCTTATGGCATACATGAGAACTTATCTTATCACATCATCCAACTACATCAAGTCTACTTACTCATGAACACCCATCTTCCCAACAGATTTTCAACTGAAGATGACTACACTGACCAGGAAACAAACATTCCTAATCAGACGACTAAGATTCACTCTGAACAACTAGATCAATGGTCGGTAGTGAATCAGGTTCTCTACCCATCGGGAAAACAAGTTAATAATTCTGCGTTTCTATCTTGATCTCATTTCTCCAATGAACATGTTTCTGATAGATCCAACGATATTTGGTCAAAGAAATCGACAGTCATGATCAAATTTGTACCTTGAATTACATGAAGGTTAATTCCTCGCTCATCCATCATAAGGCATGTTGGTCAATGTGGTCTTCCACTAATCAAAGACTATGGTTTTATCACAAAAAATCTCTTGTATATCGATGGTTTCCATCCACTCGGGGTCCTTTGCCATCATAATGCACCTACTCCAAGTGATGACAAGAATTTATGATTGGTTATTCTCCGATGGTTGTCCTCCAACAGATCCAATGGTCCTCGAATCATCACTTGTCATGGTCAGAGATCACTTGGAACCCGCATATGCATGAAATTTATCGACACCACTCTTGGTCTAAGTTTTCTTCCTCGGAATGGATCATTCTAGATCCAACAACTATAAACCCATCAACACCCTCACCGATAGATCTATGGTCCTCTTGTCTTAGGGATCTCGACATTGGGTTTCCTCCATCGTAGTCCTCTCTGTTAACACATAAGATTGATCATGCTCTCCAAGGATTATATCATTCCATCAACTAAAATCCTCCTTGGAGTATGAAATCTATGGTTGAGTTGGCGCTGCAAACGGGCATTGTGAACTAGTTAAGGAAGAAGCTTGTAGGTTGGATAGGTTGCAGGCATCTTGGTGCAAGTATGAAATTACCAGCATCAACCTCATAGCCATCAGGTACTCCATGATATTTTTTATCTTGTTTGGAGGTCAAGAAGGGTTTGGCTACTTGATTATCCTTTGGCACTATGAACTGGCTTAGGCGCTACGGATTTAGACATGTGCTACAAAATGTGCTTTTGAAACTATGTTTTAATACTGTTGAACTAACATTTTTGACCAGTTGACTTCTAGGAGGATTTTCGGGTGAACCAAGATGAATTTTAAAAATCCAAAGGAGGTTATTGTCAATAATGTACCCAAGAGCATTAACCTCTTTCATTTTTCAAACAGGTGTCACAGATTGGGAGATTCGAATGAATCTTTGAGCCCAATGTTTTCAGTTTTCGTGATTTCCTTCTTCATTTCTTCCACCTATTAGCATATAATCTTGTTTTCTGTTAAGCAACTTTTGTGCCTTAGATGAGTGGGACGTTTGTGACTCCATTTCCCATTGGTGTAGCCTACTGATCTGTAGTTTGTTTCCCTCTCTCTTTCTTTATCCATCTTGTTGATCCACCTATTCAAAACCAAAGCTATCTTTTACATTCTGATGGGTGTTGAGCTTACACTTTAGTAGTCAAAGTGTGACTTTATGTTAGCTCTGAAAGTCACACTTTGACTGCTAAAGTGTAAGCTCATCACCCATCAAAATGTAAAAGATAACTTTTTTTTTGAATAGGTGGATTATCAAGATGGATAAATAAAAAGAGAGGGTGGAAAATTGCAGATCAGTAGGCTACACCAATGGGAAATGGAGTCACAAACATCCCACTCATCTAAGGCACAAAAGATTCTTAACATAAAACAAGATTATATGATGATAGGTGGAAAAAATGAAGAAGGAAAGCATAAGATAGAATGTTCAATAAATAAATATCCTCTCAATTTAATGAATAAAAAAATACTTGAATATAAACAATGACTGATGGGCAAAATACAATAGATCCTCTACTGCTTAGGGATCCATAAATCATTGACAGCCTTTGATCCTCAAGTTTGCAATATATTCAAATAAGAAGAAATATAGATAGAAGAGTTACAATCTGAAATCATAACTCTCATGAGTCTCCAATAGCAGTAATGCTTACAATAAAAGATGCCCACAGGCTTACAAATGAACACACAGAGGAAAACTACCTGCTACATCTCTCTCTAGCCTCTCTTGGCTCATCAATCCATCTTCTCCAAGAGATATCTCCCTCATTAAATAGAAAATAGCATCCAAATAACCTAAGGAGGTCGAATCCCATCTCCTCCATTGGATTCTAAGCCTTGGATATAGGTGGCAAGAGTCAAAGAGACAAAAATCCAACAAACTGCTGATTTTCATGAATTTGTTGGAAGTCATTAATAAATTGTTTCCACCTCATGCATGAGGCCTTTGCTGGAGCTAATTATTAGGTGCAGGTGTCCCTTGACATCTAATTGATCCTTGAGAATTCATTCAAACCCTCCTTGACATGTGGAAACCTCCCAACAAGGCGAATATGAAAACCGTGACCGCTACAGGAAATTAGTACGTAGCACCACTGTGCAGAGTATGCAACGCCTACTTCTATATCCAATATCTATCAAACCAAAACATATTTTGAAAAACTGAGAGAGGTTTTTGTTATTTGGAATGTTATGAGAAAAAACTCCTCCATTTAAAAAAAATACATTTTCAACTGCTCATAACCCAAGTTTTAAATTAGTGACTCAAAACTGGCAGAATACCTTTGCACAATTTAGCCTCTGCCAGAATATTACGAGTATCTATAGGCAGTGCCCAACTATGTTTCTGCATGCAATTCGATAGCATAAATCCATGGGTGCTTTGATTCTTGAACTTGGATATTGGGAATAACTCAATATAATTTCATTTTTCCCCAAAACAAATAAAAATCCCATAACAATGGTATTCATTTGCCAAAATGAATAATGAAATGCAGATTTTGTTCTCTGTGAAATATTAGGTAGCGCCACTTATGCAACACTGAGTCATAAAAAAATCTTGTGCTAACAGGTTGAAATGGTTGCCTTGGGGTTTCCTTGATATAGCCCAAGGAAAATACCAAGTGATAACATCTTGGCGTCGTTGTCGGGGAACCAAAGCTATCATCTTCCTCGGGAAAGAACGACAAAGATTTAGAGCTGATTGTTGATGGTGAACATTAGTTAGATACAAGAAGGCTATGTACCTTTCACCTGACGAATCCACTCCTGATTAAATCAAATTTACAGAATCCACTGGAGGACGAGCTCACATGACAGAGATATGGAAGTACAGTATGGAAGAATCAGGTACTCAGGCCTGATTTTTCTTCAAGAAGTATTATTCTATTTTATCAATATCTTCTTGTCCTTTCCTAATTTTTTCAAAAGAATTTTTCTTCATTTACTGCATTCAAATGAAGACCATGAACCCACTCTTGTATATCCTTCACTAAAAACTATAAATATACCTTATTATGACCAAGACCCTTTATCTGAGTCATATGATAACCTTGAACAACCTTGTAAGTTTTATGAAATAAAAACTGATATACTATCTTTTGTACCTATTCTTGTATCTTCCAAGATTCAGCAGAGATACAAACCTTTAAAATTGTCTTCCATTCTTCATGATTTTCCTCTAAAGCATTACAAATACCTTCTTGTTTTTGATGGAGAAAATGAGAACCTTACAGTTGAAAAATATATTCATTCTTTTGAGCATTTCATTGACCTCTTTGAAGTTTACCATGATAATGTTTGTATGAGATGCTTTTCCAAGTATTTACGAGGGGATGTCAAGCAATGGTTTAAGCATTTTTTTGTTTGAGTCAATTAGCTCATGGAAGGAACTAAGTCATGTTTTTTTGAAATTTTGGGGCAAAAGAAAGTCTTGGGAACTATTCCTTTCAGAATTTTGTGCCATGAGAAGAATGAATAATGAAACTGTCTCAAATTTCAGTAAGATATTTTCTAGTCATTATTACAAAATACCCAAAGAGATCCAACCAACTAAAGGTACTACCAAGTTATATTATGCTATGGCCTTCCATTCAGATTTCTGTTTTATCTCTTGGAGAGGAAGATTATGTCTTTGCAGCAGATGTTCTCTGATGCCCAAGAGGTGGAGGGAAATCTCATATCTTGTGGAAATATTGCAGATAATTTGGAGGATGAAGCATTGAGTCTTAAAAAGTGTGAGAATAGGGATGGACAACAAGAAGAGGCTGATTTGGAACTGTGTTTATTTCTTCATGAGGATAATATTACAACATATTATGATCAAGTGGCTGAATCACCAACTATTGATCCAAATCCTCTTTCTATGGATATTCAATAGGTTTCCAATTCACCTCCTTATGATGAGTATTATGATGATTATGACACTTTTCATCTAGAGAAACCATTTGTAGGTTCATCTTCGGGAGATGATTCTTTTCATCAGTCTTATGAAGGTTTAAAACCCACACATTTCAGACATGATGATAGACAACAAAAAGGTAGCACGTTTGTTGAAGGAAACACTCTACCCCTGTGCTTTTCTTCATTCCAATTTCTGAAAGAGAGAGTTCACCATCTTATAAACCAACAACCTTATGAATATGTTATTGATCCCATAGTTTGTTATGCGAAAGGTTTTACCAATTCAAGTTTGCAACCATCAAGTAGTTGTGAATTTAAAAGTGAAGATGATGAATATATAAGTATTTTAAGTGATCATGGATATGAGAATAGTCAAGCATTTTTTTATTCGAACCATTCATTTCCTAAAACTTTATTTCAAGAACAAGTTGGTCAACAAACAATTTTCCTTTCTTCCTTTGAAAATCAAAATAACATTTCTTTTGAAGGACATCAGGGTTCATTTTCAAACTCTTTCCAGACTGATGGCGAGTATAAAGGATTGAAACAAAAAACAACATCTGAAACTAAAGATAATTGTTTTATATGTGTTGATCAACAAGAGGTTTTTCTTCATGAGAGGCAATATCCTTTTGCAGCATATTTGCAGTCAATGAGTGAGCTTACATTTTCAGATTTGGTGATGAAACTGATTTCAAACTCTTAAATGAATTGCCTTTAATTAGGTATTCCTTGTTGCCTTTGAAGAAACACATGAAAAGGATCCAACCAGTGGACGAGATGCTTGCATGGCTCCATTGGATTTTTCATTTCACTTGATCAAACAACTCAGGGGCTAGCTTAGGGTAGGTAGGTTGTGTGAAATAAGATCAGCAACATGAGCATCTCTTTCAACAACTAGTTTTTAGTTTGAATTTGGTTTCAGTTGAAGGTCACAGGTTAGAGAAGTTTGCACAAGTTAAAGGTTGGGAGAAGCCCATGGATAAGGCACTAGAATTGCATGTTCTTGGAGCCTCACAGGGAGGTCTCCATCCCCTATGGAGCCAGATGTTAACACATAATATTGATCATGTTATCCAAGGATTATATCATTCCATCAACTAAAATCCTCCTTGGAGTATGTAAGCTATGGTTGAGTTGGCACTATGAACTGGCGTTGCGAACTAGTTAAGGAAGAAGGTTGTAGGTTGGATAGGTTGCAAGCATCCTCGTGTAAGTATGAAATTACCAGCATCAACCTCATAGCCATCATGTACTCCATGAGATTTTTTATCTTGTTTGGAGGTCAGGAAGGGTTTTCCTACTTGATTCTCCTTTGGCTCTATGAAATTTCTTAGGCACTATGGATTTAGACATGTGCTACAAAATGTGTTGCTGAAACTCTGTTTTAAGACTTCTGAACTAGCATTTTTGACCAGTTGACTTCCAGGAGTATTTTCGGGTGAACCAAGATGAATTTTAAAAATCCAAAGGATTTTATTGTCAATCATGTACCCAAGAACATTAACCTCTTTCATTTTTCAAAAGGGTGTCACGAATTGGGATATTCGAATGAATCTTTGAGCCCAATGTTTTCAGTTTTCGTGATTTCCTGTTTGAGACATGTTTTTGTGACACCTATTGTGACCATCTAGAGATGCATTTAAAAAATATGATAGAGGTTTATCTTCATAACGAGCTTATATACAAAAAAATATCTCTAATTTTACACAAATGTTATTATTTGAGAATTACAAGTGGTGTTTTGAAGCCTATTTTTCAGAATTTCGCCTCCTGAAAAGCAGGAAATTAGTTAAAACGTGTCATTTTTTGTTTGTAGTTGTTTCTATTTTGGGAAAGGGGTTGGAGTTCGAATGGGTGAGCTGGAAAGGAACTATATGGATATATGTTCATTTTAAAAGAAGGTAAGAGTGTTGGACTCTTGGTTGGAGGAGCCATTTCTATTGTTCCTGGGTGTAAAGACTATGAATTTTGTTTTGCAGTTCAATGCAAAAGTTATCTCCTTCAGGAGTTTGAGATTCAGCATAGTGTTATGTTTGGCTTGTAAATTTCCTATGTTATAGTCATTAACATTTATTGTTAATATATTTCTAGTATTTGACTGAGAGGAAATGTTTGGAATTCATTCTAGTTTAATGCTCCATTCATACATCAAATGCTTATTGTGTTGTTTGTAAATCGTTGGTTCAGAATTCATTCTTGCATAGTGCTTTGTTCTAGTAGTTTCCCTCTATGTATGTTCTTATGAAGCCGCAATAAGAATTCATTCATGGGTAGATGCTCTTACTGTGGTGGAATTCCCCCTCTTTTCAAATTCTTATTTCATAAACTCTCAATTGTTGAACATAGTTCTTACTTTGCCTCAAACCTTCAGAAAGAAACCAACTAGCCATTGACAGTTAAGGCATTGAGATTTCAGGTTTTGACTCCATTGCCCAATGATACCTTTTCCTTGCTTGTCCTACCAAATTTTATAAAAAAAAACTTGTTCTTATCAGAAATCTGACCTTCTGAATGTTATTGTTGAATATATTTTGAGTCTTAGAGGATTTAGGCCCTTGAGATATCCCTCTTTGATTGTATAGTTCACAAATACAGTCTAAAGTAGGTTGAAATAGTTACCTTGGGGTTTCCTTGATATAACCCAAGGAAAATATCGAGTGATAACACTCTCCTAGACTTGCTTCTATACATTTTCGATCCATGGTTTCTCGATAGACTTGTCCTCCTACACTTGGGCATCAATGACCCAGATATCATCAACTTGACCTCCGATAGATCAACCACTCACAATCTCTTGGATTTTTCTCATCAAAATTCCATTGTGACTTCGCAACTTGGAATTTTCTGATGACCTTGTCTTCCGACAATATTTCTCTTGAGGCTCAGATGTTCTACAAATGATCATGATATTCCCTTCTGTTGAATCAACAACTGTCATTCTTCTAGGTTTCAATAAGGGTTATCAACTGGGTTAAAGGTGGTTCAAGGACTTTGCAATCCGATAGTCCTTGAAAAATCTCTCTTCTAGAGTTTAACTAGGATTTTTTGGGATCATAAACCATTCTTCAATCGACTAGGAATACCCTACTCCAAACACCCAAATAAAGATCTTGCATGCTGCAAGATTTCCATTCCAAAAACAAGGAAAAATCATTAGGTTAAGAAATTTTATAGGATTCAACACTCTTGTTTCTTCTCCTACAATGATTTAGATCACTTCCCTCGGGATATTAGACCACTTCCCTAGCAGCCAAGGACACTCTACCCAAAAACCCAAATGAAGGTTTCATATCTTGCAAGCTTTCCATTCAAAGGCAGAGCAATTTTCAGGAATACTGACATGCACTAAACTTCCTCATTTATTCATTCATTCTTAACATGATTGATAATTAGGAAGGTTATTTTATTCCATTTAAATTGGGAATTCAAAAATCATTCATTTAACTAGATTTACTACTTGAACATAAAACAATATATAATCATTATTAAGAATTCAGAAGGAATTACAAGAAATATCATGTATATGTTCAATACTGATTCCAACCAACCAACTTATTGAGAGGGAATTCCTTTCCACCCAACCATACGATATGCTTCACTATGATTTTATACAACATGCCACCCCTATGCTAGGCGATGATACCACTAGGGGACTATCTCAGTTGACTGTCAAGTCACGAAATGGTTTAGGAAGGTTATTCTCATTCACTCCATGGGAAACGACAGTAGTTTATTTATCCCCACTGAGCTCAAGACCTCCACGATTTTATCAGGTACCTTCCCAATTACTCTGCACAAGGGAGCCCCTTCTCTACTACATAGTCCCTCGATGACCTCCCCTTACTAGTTCCGATTTATTTCCAATATGCACCAAGTTGCAGTACTATATTGCTCCATTCTAGATATGGGTCTTCTCTGTTCTAGGGTGACCATTCAATTCTTGGGAAAGCTTTATATTTTATTAAGAAAAACTTCCAAGATATTCTCTATTGATCAGAGATGATTGTGTGAGCTCCTATTTCTCATTTGGACCATTTGTTTATGAGTCTACAACTCACATATTTGTGAAGTTAATTTCTTCTCTTCTGTGCAGTTCAATCTCTATGTGTATCTATGTGCTCCCTAAGTTCTCTTCTACATGTTATCCGTTGCTCTCTTCTGTGTGATCCTATTCTTTTTCTTCCTCAGTGTGTTAGGGGCCTAACCTCCCTAACCCCTCACATAGGTAGAATAATATATTTTCCATGTAATAAAGGCCAATATTAATAAGGCCTAATAATAAGAAAGAATAAGTCAAATGTAAGAAGACCTAATAAAAGCTTCCACTTCTAGAAGATCTTCCTCTAGATTTTTCTTTTGGTAGATAGATTTATTATAAATAGGAGTCGAGGGCATGAGAATTTTTTGTCTTGAGAATCATTGTAATAGAATGTTTCTCTCCTAGATGTTTCCCCCTCAAAGAGGTAAGTGAACATTGTTTCCTATGAATAAGGATACTATTTTGTTGTGGTTTCATATACTGTGTTGTTCCATTTTTATTCTCTGCAATATTTCTATTTTTTTGTTATTATAATAGATTGTTGGATTACTGAGAGGGGGGGTGAATCAGTAATAACGTAATTATAATCCT